>PITA01015439.1:0-50148 GCA_004023965.1 Spilogale gracilis
TGATGGATTCCTGCCTCACGTTGAGGTCTTTCATCCATTTCGAGTTTGCCTTTGTGTGTGGTGTAAGAGAATGGTCTAGTTTCATTCTTCTATATGTAGCTGTCCAATTTTCCCAGCACCATTTATTGAAGAGACTGTCCTTTTTCCACTGGATATTTTTTCCTGCTTTGTCAAAGATGATTTGACCATAGATTTGTGGATCCATATGTGGGCTTTCCACTCTGTTCCATTGGTCTATTTCTCTGTTTTCGTGCCAGTACCATGCTGTCTTGGTAATCACAGCTTTGTAATAAAGCCTGAAGTCAGGTAATGAGATGCCCCCAGCTTTGCTTTTCTTCTTCAGCAATTCCTTAGTGATTCGGGGTCTTTTTTGGTTCCATATAAATTTTAGGATTGTTTGTTCTAACGTTTTGAAGAATGTTGGTGGAATTTTGCTTGGAATGGCATTGAAAGTGTAGATTGCTCTGGGCAGTATAGACATTTTGACAATGTTTAGTCCTTCGATCCATGAGCATGGAATGCTCTTCCATCTTTTTGTGTCTTCTTTAATTTCTTTCATGAGTGTTCTGTAGTTACCTCGAGTACAGATCCTTGACTTCTTTGGTTAGGGTTATTCCTAAGTATCTTATAGTTTTTGGTGCTATAGTAAATGGAATCGATTCTCTGATTTCCCTTTCTATTTTTTTGTTGTTAGTGTATAAGAATGCAACTGATTTCTGCACATTGATTTTGTATCCTGCCACATTACCAAATTGTTGTATGAGATCTAGCCAAAGAACACTTTAAATTGATTAACAATTTAAGTGAATTTTAAAATCTGATTTATTGGGGTGCCTGGGTGGCTCAGTTGGTTAAGCGACTGCCTTCGGCTCAGGTCATGATCCCGGAGACCCGGGATTGAGTCCCACATCGGGCTCCCTGCTCGGCGGGAGGCCTGCTTCTCCCTCTCTCACTCCCCCTGCTTGTGTTCCCTCTGTGGCTATGTTAATTAATTAATTAAATTAATAAAATAAAATAAAATCTGATTTATTAACTTATATAATACTTCACTTAATTCTTTAACAACTAAAGTAGGAATTAGGATAAGGATTAGATAAATTTCACAAGCTTTTAAGTGTTGGTACTGGAGTTTAAACTCCAGATCCTGACTCATTTACCATTCTGTTCTACTCTTCCAGCTTAATTATGAACCGTCTGTCTACAAAATCAGCAGAGGTAGGAAATTAAGATCACTAAGGCCTTAGACATGGTATTTTAGAGGATTACCTGGGCATATTGTGAAGGATGGATCTTTAGCTTCTTTTTGGTTTTTATCTTTTGCTCCTTAAAGCAGCAATTAATCCTTTCATTTACAATAAATAAATAAACAAACAAACAAACAAATAAATAAATAAATAAATGTTTATTTCTAAAAATAGTGCTGTGAGGCTGGATCCTAATAACAACTTTTAATTATTCCCTCTTATAGCCAGAACAATCATTCCACTGGACCCAAATGTGAAAGTGCTGTCTGTTAAGTAGATTTTAGTAAAAGTCAAAGTTTATTTTAAAAAGTATGGATTACAACATGTCCAGTCTACTCAAATCGGCTGTTAACATTATTTCTGACCTGGTTCTGTAGTCTCTCCCCACCTTCCTGCTCCCTTCCCCCAAACTCTATCCTCTCTCTCTCCAGAAGCCCAGTTTCTGGTTCTTTTCTCCTACTGCCCAACCCCCTTAACATTTTCTGATCTCAAGAATGACGCTCCCTGACAAACCATAAGAGACTCTTAATCTCAGGAAACAAACTGAGGGTTGCTGGGGGGGGTGGAGGAATAGTGATAGGGTGGCTGGCTTATGGAAAAAAAAAAAAATAAGGTAAAAAAGTACTAAAAAGAAAAAGGAAACCTCCCCCTACTTCTTTCCTCATTAATAGATATTCAAGTGCTTGTGTCATTGAAATGATTTTAATTATCCAGTAAGATAATGTTTTCTTTTGTTTTGCCATTACTTACTTTTTAGTATATATATATATACTAGTCATATATATATATGTATATATATACATATATATATATAAATAAAAGATCTAACTCTTGAATAAATAAATATCCAGGTCTTGGGGCACCTGGGTGGCTCAGATGGTTAGGCGACTGCCTTGGGCTCAGGTCATGATCCTGGAGACCCGGGATCGAGCCCCTCATCGGGCTCCCTGCTGGGCGGGAAGCCTGCTTCTCCCTCTCTCACTCCCCCTGCTTGTGTTCCCTCTCTGGCTGTGTTTCTCTCTGTCAAATAAATAAAATCTTAAAAAAAATTAAATAAAAATAAATAAATAAATAAATAAATAAATAAATATCCAGGTCTTAAAGAAAAAAAAAAAAGAATGACACTCCCTATATTTAAGATGAAATGTTTTTTCTCCTATTCTCTCCAAACTAAATTCTTCACATCCATTCTTCAGGTATTTATAATTCTTTACTCAGAAATATTATCCTTCCCAGAAGAGTGGGGAGGAGAAAAGACAATCGAAGGTTGGAAATAAATGCTTGTGCGCGTGCGCACCCACAGGGTATAAACTTGCTCTGCAGCAATACTTGGTGGTGTCTTCTTCTCTTAAGAGAGTTAAAAAAAAAAAATCCTCTGCTTTAAGTATCTGTACTCTCACATTCATAAGTTGGCTAAGTCAAGGTCAAGGGAAGGATAAAGGAGAAAATAAAATTTGTGTGTTTTTGCCAAAAGTATACTAATGTCTTATAATTTCAAAATCTGTTTTTTATAAACTTATATCTAATTATTAAAAGAAGTGCTGTGGCAAATACCAGAGGAGGAAATGGATGCATTTTTAATAGCCTATAAAATAAATCAGGGAGGTGGCAAGGCTAAGACTTAAGGCAGGACTGATGGACAGGAGTTAACGCACTTATAATCAAAATAGCTGTAAGTTTTTTTAAAACTGATTTTGAGGAGAGATTTATTCTTTTCAACTACTCTATACAAGGCCTTCAATTGTAACTACTTTCATAACTTGGAATAAAGACTAAGACTTACCATATCAGAATTTCTTATGTTCCTCATTACCTTCCCTCATTTGAGAGGGTATAAAAAATTCCATTTTCCCTATTATGGTTAATTTTTCCATGATACAAACTAAAGCTAAATTTTCCAAGCAAGTTCATATGTAAAAATAAAGAAGGTAATGAATGTCATGTATTAATTTGGGACATGTCTGGAAAGAGTTGCCACCTATTACTTAAAATGTATCACACTCTTAATCTCACTTCAGTTTTTCTACTTTTTTCCTCTTCTTTCTCCCCAGTTTTAGTTTATCCATAAAAAATATAGATGTTTTTATCACCTTTGGTAAGATTCACTTAATTAAACATTTCATCTAAAATAAAAATTTTAAATCTTTATTAATGAAAATGAGTTGTCCTTGAGTCAAAATCATAAAAGAGATTAGTAGAATAGTATGCTATCATAAAAAGGGTAATGTATTTCTGTATCATATAATGAGGAAAAACAAAAAGTAATTCCATTTTTTTTCTGGTCTTTTTTTTTTTCATTCTTGTTCTAGTTTGGACTCTGTCCATGAAATAGGGAAAAGCAGCTATTCTATAAAAAAGCAGTATCTCTTTGGAATATGGGAAAATAGGATATATGCTATCACCAAAAAGAATGAGAAAAATCTATCTGTAAATATATGAAACAATTTCTGATTTATATTTGTAACTGTGGGAAAAAGGCAAAATGTATTGCTGGTTGCACACACACACACACACACATATCCACATATCCACACACACACAAACACACACACACACACACATATCCATACACAGACACACACACACACATATCCATACACACACACACACACACACACATATCCATACACACACACGCACACACACACACACACATAGGTGTCTCTATATTCTTACATTATCTCTAAAAGAGTGGGTAAGCTTTTCCCTCTGGGGAGGGGTACTGCTCCAGATATGGACAGAAGGAAGAGATAGTCTTCATTGTATATACTATTTTTAATTTTTTTATCAAGTGCACATATTTCCTATTTAAAAAATTAACATTTATAAAGAAGATGCCTTTTGCTATGCAGAAAAGGGTTGGCACTCAGTATTTCTGAGACCCAATGCTAATTTTACTGCCCAGCCAGATCTGGGACAGATCCAAGAGTTCTACGAACTCTCAGAAAGTTTTATTTGTTGTAAGCCCATAAATTTATACTTTTTAAAATATAAGCACTAACATTCCATGTAATATGTAACCTGAATGAAAAATTGCTTTCATGATGTATTAAGCTATACATCATCAGGGCCAGCTGTCACTCTGATGATGTATTGGTGCAATAAATCTCAAGGTGTGACACATTGAAAAAGTATTACTCAAAAGAGAATGGTCTCCAAGTTAAAAACTGATCCAACATAAAATTCAAAGGGAAAACTATAGAGAAACAATTTATCTGTTGCCAAGAAGTGTTATGCAAGCAAAGATATCTTCTCAGGGCACTTCTATTTTGAACATTACAACTTTAGCCGGCTCAGGGGAAATCAAAACAATGTGCCCCTTCTTCCTGTGTCCAAAATTGATCCTGGAGATAACTGGTTAAGAGCACACCCAAGGAGACTTCAGAGGAGAAAAGATGTTGCGATGAACATCAGTTTTAAAGGTAGTATGGGAAGGGAAAAAAATACCTGGTCATGGGAAGCAGTTCAGGAAATGGTCCAGGTATCCTTTATGTGAGAATTTGACATGAAGGCTAAAGAGCTGGAAAAACTGCAACAGAATACAGAACCCAAGTCTAGAATGCAGTGGAGAATAGCAGAGGATGAAGTAAGTACATATCACAGGACAATGAAGAAACAGTATAGAAAATTCTCTCCAGATTAGATACCAACATAGAAGAGGGAATTGCATAGGTTGATTCAGAATTTTGTCATTTATTAATCATATGACCTTGGGAATTTTGAAATAAGGTCCTGGCATTCAAATTAGAGAAATTTGGTATAGAGATGGAAAATGCTTACTTTCATCCACTAACAAGTTACCAAAGAAAGCTTCTGCACAAATTTGTCTCTCATTGAGTAATTTAATTAAGTTAATACATAATGTGATCTTTTAGATGTCAGCCCACTTATAGGC
This sequence comes from Spilogale gracilis, assembly GCA_004023965.1. NCBI lineage: Eukaryota > Metazoa > Chordata > Mammalia > Carnivora > Mephitidae > Spilogale > Spilogale gracilis. Next base: position 5,140 of record PITA01015439.1, read on the forward strand.
AAGGTAACGTCTCCCAATTCATTCATTAAAATTAGACATTGTCCATTATGTTTCAGGTACTGTGACCAGCCCTCGGACACATAAATGAACACAACAGATATAGTAACACTTTGTTTTTGCTCATGCTTTGTCCTCTTTTTGTATCCCTTATCTAACAACATCGTCTCAATCATTCAAAGGTACCTCATGTTTCTTGTGCCCCAGGTCTAATCATCCATGGCCACATCATCCCAATATATGACATCCCTTTTCTGAAGCACACTAAATTTCAGAATTGAATGAGACATTTTCATCTAGTTCAACATTTTCAATTTAGAAATAGGAAAATTATGGCCTACAAAGATCAAGTGACTTACATGTTTGGGGGACATGGTTATCAAGTTATAACCTTGAACCAGGTCTTCTTTTTCAAGGATTTGTCTGCTTCATCTCATATCTGCATATTTTCATGGCTATGCCACCTACTTGGCATATACTCTGTTTTATTTTTGTGTGTATGACTTATGTTATTCCCAATAAAGAGACCATATTTGAGTCTAAAGACTATGTCTCTTTTGTCTATGTATAGTGCTTCCTTCCAATTCAGGCCCTCAGTCTTCCTGACATAGGGATGTGACTACAAAGGTTAATCAACTTTCCTAAATTGCTAATTTCTCAGCGAGGAGAGGTGCCAAATGGTGCTCTCCTGTAGCCCCAGTCATGCCAGTTTTTTTTTTTTTTAATAAATTGAGAATCTCTTCTGACATCACATTATGAAAAGGAATTCCATCTATATTTGGAATTGTGGTAAAAAGCACTTGAAAGGAAGGCAGTGAGCTCCAGAAAAAGAATTAGTAGATCAACTCTTGAGATGCCTGGTTCTTTCAGGTTGATTTTTTTTTGCTCTAGAAAGAAAAAAAAAAAACAAAACAAAACTTGGATATGATTTAAAAAACACACTTAATAAAATGACCCCTGAAAATCCTAATGCTGACGCTGACTGAAATATTTGAGATAGAAAAGTAAGCCAGTGATCCAAACAGCTCAGTGGCGACAGATAGAAAGCCTTTGGCTGTAAGGATGGTTTCGCTAAAGAGTGAACTCCTATAATCAGCTATGGTTAATGAAATGGAGGATACTGCCACAAATCTCTGCAGGATTATTTTGAAGATATCAACTTAATACAAATATTAATTACTTCTACACGTAAGAAACACTTTCCACTCTTCCCCTCTTCCAGGTTTCCTTTGAAAATCCAATTATATAGGAACGCAGTTTTAATTATAAGATTGATTTTACTTCTTTGCTAGGAGTGGGACTAATTCAATTAGTTGTAATTATGTGCATAGAGTGGTTGGACTAATCTTTCAGGATGTTGGCCCACTAACTTCATACTACTTTTCTTCACATCCAAGTCAGAGAGGAATATTCAGCTTCTGAAAGGCCTGAAATTGTGCAGAACTTTAAGAAAGGAAAAGGAGAAGATCATAATACTCTCTTAAAAAACTTGACAGTTTGACAGTGGCTTTTCAGATGCAAAATTATGCAAATCAGATTTTATGTAGCCTTTGCAATTAGCAACTGCCCCAGATTTAGAGAACTTTTATAAGAAGCAAGAGGAAGACTAACGAAACAACTAAAGAAGAAATAGTGTTAAGTGGCAACAACTATTTTCCTATTAAAAAATCCAAGAGGGGTGCCTGGGTGGCTCAGTTGGTTGAGGGACTGCTTTTGGCTCAGGGCATGATCCCGGAGATCTGGGATCGAGTCCCACATCAAGCTCCCTGCTCAGCAGGAAGCCTGCTTCTCCCTCTCTCACTCCCCTTGCTTGTGTTCCCTCTCTCGCTGTGTTTCTCGCTGTCAAATAATAAATAAAATCTTTAAATAAAAATGTTTTTGAGCAGGGCGCTTTGTAGGAATAAGAGGGGGAATGATAATGTCAGAGTAAACTGTACAAGACTATTAAACAGGCGGAGAAGATTTTACTCAAGGCACTTGTGATAGGAGAGAGAAGAGCATTCTGATTTCAGTTTTGCTGGAACAAAGAGCAGAATGGGAAAATTTCAGGCCGGCTGTGTTTACTAATTGGTTTACCCAAAGAAAGAGTAAATTTTCTTATATCTTCATGACATGAGATGGTTTTACAGCTTGAAAGCAAAGTGCCCACCCAATTAGACTCATTCTTCCCACAGAGACTGGGGGACAGAAGCCTCTTCCCTGATGATTATATTTGAAAAGATGTCTCCCAAGTCCCTGAGAAAGAAAGACATTCCTGGGTGTAAAACTGGCAAGAGGTCTTGAAAAAGGTTTATGTCTCAAAGGTGTAGAGAAAAAGTTTACAATAACAAGTTTCTTTAACGTAAACACTCAAAGAAAAGGACGGTTAGAGGCCTAGAGTCAGGCAAAGCCTGCCTAAAGTTTGGTCAAGCTGAGGGATCGTTAAAATCCTCTAAGTCAATACTTGAAGCACATGAAATCCAAACATGAATCCAAAAATTCAGAGCCCTTGCACTCCAACTGAAAAAAAAAAATCACGAAAATACTAACACTGAAGAACTTACCTGTGTGTACTTTAATCTTTGTTCACATTTACATGTCATCTCTACCTTTAGGAAAACACAGCCACCCCTGGTGTAAGTTGTGCTGTTTGGAAACCAAGAGATCCGTGAGAGCCGCATCTCTGCCTCTGGCACTGAGAGGTGTCACAAATTAAAGTCACTTTCCTTCTCTGATTTTATTATCTCATCTACAAAATGAAAGATTTACTTCTTACAAATTTATAGAAATTAAATAATTTGACACAGTAAAACTGTATGTCATAGCCATTTATATTTTATTTTTGCTTTGCTCACCTGTACTTTTGCTAAACTCTATTTTTAAAAACTGATATTATTTTGGGGGGTCTGGGTGGCTCAGTGGGTTGGGCCTCTGCCTTCGGCCAGGGCATGATCTTAGAGTACTGGGATCAAGCCCCCTATTGGGCTCTCTGCTCAGTGGGGATCCTGCTTCCCCTCTCTCTCTCTGCCCGCCTCTCTGCCTACCTGTGATCTCTCTCTCTGTCAAATAAACAAATAAAATCTTTAAAAAAAAATAGATATTATTTCATTTGATTCCATGGATTGTTATCAGTATAAAGTCATTTTCTCATTTAATAATAATAGTTTGGGTCCTTGCTTTTCAGTTAGTACACATTACTTTTCTTTCTGTATACGGATCTTGCTTCTAACTCAGGGTTCAATTTTTGTCTTATTCTTGATTTTAGGAAAATTTGTCTAGAGTAATCACCTTTACTCATTATGTTAGAGTTTGACTTGAGACTTATATTACAAGTTTACAATAAAGTTTTTTTTTATTATTATTACTATTTTCTGATTTAGAGTTGCTAGCCTACAGAGGGAATCTGAGGTCTTCTATATTCCTTATCTTGCTCTAAAGAGATTTTTCCTGACTAGTCTGCAGCAGCCTGGGTTTCCTTCCTGAATTCTAAAACAGCAACCCCCCATGACACTGTTCTGAGGAAACCTCTAGGTTCATCCTTCCTTACTGTCAATTTAGAAACTACATAAACATCTCTCCCTTTTGTAGGACTGAGTTACCTGTAAAAATACTTGAAGAGTGGATATAAGAAAAGTATTTGTCATGAATTGGGGAAGAAACTGAGGACAGGGAGTTTAGAAAGGCTTTTAGTAAGGGAAGTAGCATCTAAAGTAAGAATCCAAAGTTATGGTGACTAAATGGCAATTTTCTACCTTCTTTTCTTAGGTGACCATCTTTTTTCTCTTCAGTAATTAATTTTCAATTTGAGGATAGAAAATCCTATTCAGGTATGAGAAATTACTAACCACTGAGACACTACTTCCTTGGATACGTTTCTCAAATTTCAGCAATTCAATGAGAAATGTGGGGGTACAAAGCACACATTGCTAACCTTCTCTGTTGAAACCAAAATGTTCAGCATTACACACACACACACACACACACACACACACACACATTTAGCATTTATATATATTAAGTCTTTTAGTGCAATTATAATTTCATATTTTTGAGATTTGAGAGTTCTCTGTTAAAGATGAATGAACACTCTGTTTTTCATGTTTCTCTCATCCTTTAATCTGTAACCCCATGGTTTTCTATTTCGCACCAAACATATACACTTCTTTCTTAGCAGAGCTTCTCCAAGATTATTATCAATGCTGTTGTGGTGTTAAGTCTGTAAGATTGGACTTTCTTACTGTCATTTTTCAAAGTGCTGCTGACTGGGCTGTCTAAGAAATGGTAACTCACAAATTACTTCTGTGTCTGAAGATAGAAAAAAATGTTAAGTCAATTTCTTGAATTAATTAAGAGATAACATTGATATAGGAATGGGCTAGTGCCACAAATAATTATCACTTGAAATTACACAGTCAAAAAGGCCAATTAAGGAACCAAATATAGCTAATGAGAAAATTTAATTGATAATTTTTCAAGCTGCTGGCCTGGTCCTGATTTTTTTTTCCTATAGTTCAGCAACAATAACAATAGCAACACAACAACAAAAAGTTATAGAAGCTCAGCTAATTTTTATATGAGCAAGATCCTTCTGGACCTCGGTTGAAGTTTATTTTGTGTTTAGCTACATAAATCCATTCCTTATTCTACCACATATGTCTGTATTTACTTTACTGTTACTTTTCACAAGTATAGTTTCTTCTACCTTTTCAGAATAGTAAAATTCAAAGTAGAAGAGAAATTTCTATACTTGAAACTCCTAGTTAAAAAAAAAAAAATCAAACTCAACATGAAGGTCTTTTCCTTCAAATTATCTTTTTGGTAGTACTGCAGGCTATATCCTCTGACGGACCGTTCTAAAGAAAATAGGTAAAAATTCTAGTGAAAATATTGAAACGAACTTTTGAAATTTAGTTGCTAAGTAGGAATATAGTAAGAAACCTTTCAGCAAAAACCAAGATGAGATCAGGATCCATGAAAAGTAAGAGAATTGTTCAAGCTGGCTTTCATCATAAGGACATTTTTCCAGTGACCTATAACTTTGAGTTTATTTTTAAAGCTCCACAGAGCACAAATAGAAAATAACCTAGAATTTATCCAGTGTGAGGTAAACAATAGGAGACATAGTTATAAAATCTCACTGAGGGAGCCAGGAATAATCCTACTCTTTCTGTACCTGGAGAGAGAAGAAGCAAAACATGGAGAAGGAGGATAAAGAAGAAAGGGGAAAAGAGAAAATGAGGGAATAAAAATTGTACATCTCAAAATATCTGCTTTTAGGATTCTCACTCATAATCTAGGCCTTTTAAGGGTTTGTCACCTGAACTTACATCTATTGCTTTAACTAAGGTGATTTGAAATGAAGGGTTTATTTGAAAGAAGTACTAGATTGCGAGTGCCACTGGCAGAAGAAAATACAAATCTTTTTTGGAGGAATCCGCAATCCTTGCCTCATCCCTGGGCAATACTGGTTCACATGATCAGCATTGTACATGCTGCAGAAAACAAGTCACTAAGAATGAAACAGAAATGAGGCAAAACCACATCAGATCTCCAAGGACTTAAGGTATCAGAATTACCTGATTTAGAATGTTTAAAAAGAACATTTATTTAAAGAAATAAAAAAGGAAAACAGAAGTAAAATAATAGAGAAGGAGAACATAAAAGTGTTCAGCAGGATTAAAAAAAGGTCTGTATGCTGCATCAGGACATAAAAAATAGTATAAATAAAATTATAAACACAATGTGATACTGAACAAAATATCATAAAGAATCTACAAGAGAAGTAATAACCTGAAATATCTGAAATAAATATCAAGAATGCAGCACACTGGAAGAAAATATGTCAAAAAAGGAAAGACATGCTACCTCAAAGGTAATGACTGCCACGTAGTTTTTAAAAATCAGAAGATAGTTGGGATGTCTGGGTGGCTCAGTTGTTTAAGCAGCTGCCTTTAGCTGGGGTCATAATCTCAGGGTCCTGGGATCGAGTCCCGCTTGGGGCTTCTTGCTTAGCAGGAGCCTGTTTCCCCCTCTGCCTGCTCTGTCTGCCACTCCCACTGCTTGTGCTTTCTCTCTCTCTGATGAATCAATAAGCCCTTAAAAAAATCAGAAGATAGTTAACAATATCTTTAATGTTACTACAGATATTTAATATCTTTCAAGGCCACTGTCAACCTAAAATACTACACAGAGCAAAAATACCTTTCAAACAAACAAAAAAAAATTGAGAGTTTGCCATATTTCCTCATAAGAGGGATTACTAATGGATTTAATTTCATTAGAAGAGAATGAAACAGAATGGAATCTGAGATACAAAATGGAATTATAAGATGATAAAATTTTACATAAATCTAAATATATAATGACTATATTAATCAAAAAAATTCTATCTTTTTTAAAAAATGAAATCTTCAAGAAAATAGCATTTTGGGTGGGAGTGGTTGAATTTAAAGTTTACAAACTCTCTATTATTCTTTTTTTTTTTTTTTAAGATTTTATTTATTTGACAGAGAGAAACACAGCCAGAGAGGGAACACAAGCAGGGGGACTGAGAGAGGGAGAAGCAGGCTTCCTGCTGAGCAGGGAGCCCGATGTGGGGCTCGATCCCAGGTCTCTGGGATCATGACCTGAGCTGAAGGCAGTCGCTTAACCAACTGAGCCACCCAGGCACCCCACAAACTCTCTATTATTCTTAACGAGAGCGGAGATATTCAATAACCTTTGATGTAGATAAAGGAACTCTGAAGTGATTTCAAGTTAACAGAAATAGTGAATACAACTTTCTGACATTTAAGGATAAAAATAGTAAAATTAATAATAATCCAAGAAACTAAAAAAAAAAAAGACAACCTACAGAATTATATATGGCATTCAATTCAAATCCATCACTAATTACAATGTAAGAATGGGATACATTCTCCAGTTACAAAAAAAAAAAAAAATTGGGGCTATAAAAATCCAAATATATGCTTCTTATAAAAGTCATCTCTAAAATATAAAGATGTTTTAATCCACCAGGAAGATAAAACATATTTGGCTCCTGAACAACATCAATATAAACCCTGGGGGTCCACTTACATGTGATTTGTTGTTGTTGTTGTTGTTGAAGTACAGTAGTATGAATGTATTTTCTCTTTTGATTTTCTTAGAATTTCATTCTCTCTAGCCTACTAATAAAGTAAGAGCAGAGCATATAATACATACAACATATAAAATATACATTAATCAACTCTATGTTAGCATTAAGGTTTCTGATCAGCGGAGGGCTATTAGCAATTAACTTTTGGAAAAGTCAAAAGTTACATGCAGATTTTCAATTGTGGGGGAGGATTGGTGCTCCTAACCCCTATGTTGCTCAAGGGTCAACTGTAATTGGAAGTTTATCCATACTTGATAGTACAGACTGAAAATATAAAGAGAGGAGTGGCAGATTTACAAAAAGAAAATAAGTCACTCATCATGAGGGATTTTAACAACTACCTAAAGTTGAAAGACAAAAAGCCAGTAAGTATATTATTTGAACAACACAATTAATAAGTGCTCACATACATGAATAAGTCTTGGACTCCTAAGTGAAAAATTAAGATTATTATTTAAAATAGTGAGGAAAATAAGACCTCTAAGAAAAATAACAAGTGTGACTAACAGGTTAGAGTGAGTTTTAAAATTGCACAATTCTTAGTTTTAAATGAGTTTTATTAGCGGGGCACCTGGGTAGCTTGGTCAGTTGATCAGCCAATTCTTGATTTCAGCTCAGGTCATGTCATGATCTCAGGGTCATAAGACTGAGCCCTGCATTGGGCTCTGTGCTGAGCCTGGAACCTGCTTAAGATTCTCTCTCTCACCTCCCTGCCTCGTGTGTGTGCACTTTGTCTCTCTCTTTAAAAAAAAAAAAAAAAAGTGCTTTATTAGAGTATTAATTAATATCTCCTTCTTTGTCTCTCCCAAATGAACTCTTACTGGATACCCAATTCAAATGACATTTTTCTAATGAAGATACCCATTCCAACTTCCTTTGAATTTTTTTCCTCTCTTCACTTTTGTGTTTGTCCACATTGTTGGTTAATATCACATTTGCCTTCCAAGCTAAACTGGAGCTCTCAACAAGGTGTAAAGGAGACTACAAGCTTTGACCCTGAAGTAGAACTATCCTTCAGGCCACCAGAATTATAGACAGCTTACTTCCTACTCTATCAAAGGCCCTGCAATTCCCTCAAGAATCCCTCTAATAAGTCACTCCTCATTGTGATTCCAGGATTTAGTCCATAAAGTAGAAAACCCCAATAAGTCTTTCTATCACTGAGCATATCACTGATTATGGATTCCCCCTGGTAAAGTCTTTCATTAATTCTGATGTTATATCTTGATTTCAAGGTATACAAGTCTAAATTCTTTTCCCCCTTTGTTCTTCCCCATCTGGCTATGATACCATCATCCCCAGAGTTGAGCAAATCCACATCACTATAGCTGCCCTCCATTCCTTTGCCTTCTGTATGAATGAACCAACGCGTCTCAGTTTGTTCTGTTTTTCCACTGCCAAGTCCAAGGCATCATGCTTATCATAATTTACTTGAACTATGGCTAAAACCTCCAACTTCTATCTATGCCTCTCTATCAACCCTGTTCACAAATTCCTGAAAAGATTTTTTTTTTAAAGAAGATATAAATGAGATCAAGCCCTTGTCTGAAATGTTCTATTTTGTCTTCTTACACTGAGGATAAAATCCAATCTCTTTACCTTAACCTGGCTTGGTCTTTGATATCTCCACACTCCCCTTACAGCCTTCTACTTGTTAATTATGGTTCAGCACCAGAGGTCTTTCCTCTTTCCTCTGTTACATCTCATATTCCCACATGAAGACCTTCCTCTTAGTAGTCCCTTTACCTGCCATGCTCTTCCCCTAGCTTGTCACAAAACTGCTTCTTCTCATCTTTCAAATCTCTTTTTAAACCATGTCTCCGTAAAGATCTTACCTGAATGTCCTTTTCCTTAAAAAATATAAAAAATTTAAAAATAGTCTTTCCTCACAATTATTCTATCAGCACCTTTAAAAAACCTCTTAGAATTTTTCAGCCTATATTTATTTAAGAAACACATTTAAAAATATATCTTTCCCATAAGACTATAAATTCCAAGGAGCAAAGACACTGTCTTAATCGTATTCAGCATATAACACAGAAAATGTCTCCTATAATGCCAAATTAATATTTTGAACAAAGGGATTAATGAATTAATGACTGAAACATTTTAAGCACAATGCCTGTCATGTAAAAGTTCTCAACAAATGATAACATGTACATGTTGAGTATTTTTCGTTTACTTGGCATGGTGCTAAATATCGGCTGTGCTACGGTAAATAGAGTAAAATATAAATTTGATGAATAGAGGTGGGGCTACAGCAGATGGCCATATGCTCACCAGATCTCATTTCATTTCCTTCCTGGCACTTAGCTAGAATGCATTTCCCAGTCTCCCATATAATCAGAACTCACCATGTGACTGAGTTCTGGACAATGGAATGCATATGGAAAGAAATAAAATATGCCATTTCAGGCTGAGCCCATAAAATTCTCCCATTCAGCCTTTCTCTGTTTCTCTTCCTTTATGCCTGAGTAATCAAGATGACTATGAGAATCCCAATGAGAAAAGCCTGCATTCCTGACGACCCAATGGAGCCGTCTCCCCCGACCTCTCCCTACTTTGGACTATAATATAAATGAGAAATAAACTTTCATTATATTAAGCCACTGAAATGTGCGATTGTATTTAGTACAAATGACCTACCTTTAGATATCCTCATAAAATTATAATCTCATGGGATTATAATACAGTGTGATCCTGTCTTACCATGTTTTGTGCCTCTTTTAGTTTCAGAATATAATAATTATTCCAGCAGAGAGGGCTGTATTAGAACTTGTAAACCAAAGCCAAACTCACATAATAGAAATTAAATGTCATTTTATAAAATGAGGCCAAATCTCACATGGAAAAGGAAACCACAGAAATACAGGATCATAGAATAGGTTTCCAGAGACTGTTTTCTTTTAGCTTATTAAAACAGTCCTTTTCAGGCTATTTCTCTTCTTATAAATTTGTAGTAAGAATCTGTTTTATGTCTAAATCTGTTTTATGTGGTTTTATGCTGCTAAGTGTCACTCTTTCTCTGTCTTTTCCAAGTCGTTCACCTATTTGAAAGCTGAACATATACTGGATTTGCCATTTCTAGTAACCAATCGGTACTTCCACTAATTACATGAAGTACAATATCAGGATAACGGCAAGTCATCTTGTTTTGGGTCATAAAGCTACTGGTTACTCAGGGCTCCTTAACAAAAGTCTTTTCATTACTATATAAGAGCCTTTAGGTGGGTTTTTAAATTTTATTTTCAGGTATTAATTAGTATCCCCTTAAGTCAAAGAATTGGAAATGTCAAGAGTAACAGTGGTTATTTTGTTGATAGATCACACTTCCTTTCACTTTCACTACCCGAATATACTCATTATCTAATTATTTCACCTGTTGTTCATTTGGCACAATACAAAGTTCTCATTCCTCAACCCTTTCTATGGTTGGCCCTCATGCAGAAAATGCATATGAAAGAGCTGATATTCTTAAAGTGTAATGAGAAAATGGAATTCCCAGAGCATGAAAGCCAAATTTGTAAATTTTCAATGAGTCCAAGTTAATTATGAAACTGGAGCAACAGCCATCCTCACAAGCTGTGGACTTTCACCTTTTGCTCAAAGGTGAGGGCTATCTCATTTTTCTAAAATATTTTAAGATAATTTTGTTTTCTGTTATAAACTTATTGATGTTCTCAATCCAAGCAAAGCAATTGTATTATTTCCTTTTTCTATATATTTCTGTGATATTCATTTACATCATTTTTTTTGAACACAGGGACAATTTTTGACATGGATTTAAATATCTGGTGATGTTCCAGTTAGCAAAAATTCTTAGATAAAATTTTGCAGTGACCCCAAAGAACTTTGTTTCAGTCTGTTTCCAAACATACACATCTGAAAGAACAAAAGTCCTACTTCACTTTAAATTTACCTTCATGTATAATGTTACTTTACACTTGAGATATATTAGCTTCCATTAGGAAAGGTGTTCAGAGAAAATACCTCACAGGTAAGTTATTTCATTCCAAAAGTAAGAATTGTGTCAGAGGAGAAAACCCATTGAGTTAGAAAACTGAGGGCTTAAACTCCAGTTTCCCATGCTGGATGATGCTAGGCAAGCCATCTGACCATTCTACTTTTACTCCCTTACCTGCAAAACGGTTCTTTTAACAACCCAATACCATGCCACACTGAGTTATTATCTTAGAACTGCCCTTTGCAGTTTCCCTGGTATTCAAAAACAATCATTACTAATGTAAGAAGTTACATCATTGAAAACAATGTCTGAAATTCAAAGCTCTTGAGAAAACAGATTCAAGGATGTAGGTGGTGGAAGTTCAGCAGCAGAGCATTTTAGAATCAAGAGAAAATGAACAGGTCAAGGGAAGTAGGTTTGCAGGAGGCCCTCTAACAACATGAGCAGAGGATATCCTCTGAGGACTTCTATAGGAGGCTCCGTTTAAACAGGGGGCACTGAAGGAACCACTTTGAAATAAGAGGTGTGAACTAGGGGTGCCTGGGTGGCTCAGTGAGTTGAGAATCTGACTCTTGGTTTTGGCTCAGGTCATGACCTCAAGGTTGTGAGATCAATCCTTGGGTCAGGCTCCTCGCTTAGAATGGAGCCTGCTTGAGATTCTCTCTCTCTTCTGCTGCCCCTCCCCCTTCCCCCTGCTTGCTCACTCTCTCTCTCACAAAAATAAATAAATAAATAAATCTTTAAAAAAAAAAAGAGTAGAGCCCAGTTCTATGTGTCCGAGTCTTGACATTAGGAACTGTTTATAACAACAGTATTATAACCAACTGTCTTTTTCTAAATGGAGGTATGGTCGACATATAACACAGTTTCTGGCATGCAGCATAATGATTAGCGATTTGTATATATGGCAAAATGGATACCACAAGAAATCTAGTTAACCTCTATCACCTCACATAGTTATAAATTTTTTCCTTGGGATGTGAACTTTTAAGATCTTCTTTCTCAGCAGCTTTCAGATGTGTAATACAGTAATATTAACTACAGTACCAGGCTATTTATTATATACCCAAGAACTCATTATTTTATAACTGAAAGTTTATATCTTTTGATGTCCTTCGCCCATTGCACTTACTCAGTTCCAATGCCTCTGGCAACCACCGACTGACTGTTCCCTGTAAGTTTGGCCTTTGTGTGTGTGTGTGTCTGTCTTATAAGGAAAAAAGTATTGGTTATTTTCAGAAACCTATAACTCTGTATGAGAAATTAAACTTTTTGAGCTTAAATAAGCATTAACTTTTGGATTTTGGTAAAAAATATAATTTCTAATTTTTAAAATGTCTTTTTTGTTTCTTTGTAGTTTAATATTTCATTCTTTGATCTTTTAAAATCATTTTTAAATTGTTTTATTACGTAATAATGCTAACAACCAAGTTTTTATTAATTGAATTTAAAGTCTTTAAACACACTTAATGTATTACTTTACTTTTTATTACTATAATCTTTTATTTTTTTTTTAAGATTTAATTAATTAATTAATAGAGGGCACATACGCACAATTGAGAGCTGGGGGAGTGGCAAAGGGAGAGGGAGAGAATCTTAGGCAGACTGCATGACCAGTGCAAGTCTGACCGAGGGCTTGATCTCTCAACCCTGAGATCATGACCTGAGCTGAAATCAAGAGTCGGACCCAACCAACTGAGATATCCAGGTGTACCTACCATTGTAAATTTTTAGATATTTGGTTCCATCTGTTTTATTATATTTCAGTAATTTTTACTGAATTTTCTTAGCTTTCATTTTTATTTAGTCTTATCTATCTTGTTGTACCTTAGTTATAATTTAACCTGATTTATATTTTTTATTATTGCATCCCATTATTTTAACATTTAAAAGTACATTTCTGTTGTTGATGTTTTGCCTTATATTTTTATGTGTATTGCATCTAGGTCAAAATTTCTTTTATTTTTTAAGAGTGGTGTGTGTGTGTGTGTGTGTGCACGCGCATGCAATTGACTAGTAAGGAAAATATTTATTTTTGTTTGCTTGTTGTTTACCGGAGTTTTAGCAAAGGGACCCAATTGGACATTTGCTAGGAAATTATTATTCTACCTATTAGATCCAGGGAGTCTCATTACTTTTGGAAATTCACCAGGAAAGGCCATTTAACTATGAAGGCCAAACCCAACTTCCTGTTCCTGCAAATGGACTGGGAGAAGCATTTCTTCACAGTGATGCTGCAAATTGAGATATTAAAGCTTCTGTTTGATTGTGTGAAAGGAAGGCAGCTTTGGAGACTGGTCCTTAGAAACTAGAGAGAGTTTTGTAAAAGAAGTTAGCTTACCTAAAATGTTGATCCTCACTCAGCTACTGCAGCTAGGGATGTTTAAGGTATAAGTGTAAAGTTGGGGCACAGGACCATGAATTGTTGTGATTGTCTTTGTTAGGCTAAAGACAACATCCTGATCCGTACTTTTAAGTTCTGAGGGAACTTATTTCAATCTTTGTCGATTCTATAGTTAGAATTCCTGAGTTCATTTTGGAGTTTTACTATTTCAGTTCTTCAGTCCACAATCTATTTGAGTTTGCTTTTTGTGAGTGATATAAGAGTCTAATTTCTTTCTTTTCTAATACGAATATCCAGTTTTTCTAACACTAATTATTAAAATGACTATCCTTTCCTTACTGAGTATTCTTGCTTCCCTTGTCAAATATTCATTGATCAGACATATGTATGAGTTTATTTCTGTGCTCTCAATTCTGTCCCATTTGTCTTTGTGTCAGTTTTTATGCCAGTACCATACTGTTTTGATTAATATAGCTCTATAAGGGAGTCTGAAATGAAGAAATGTGACATTCCCCGTTTTGTTTTTTCTCAAGATAGCTTTGGCTATGCAGAATCCATATGAAAGAGTGAAAGGTTTCTTTCAACCATCATTCAGATATTATGCAATAAACATTTACTGGTGACTAGAAAACCCAACCAAATAAGAGAGCAATGTGATAGGTATAATGAATATAATATAATATAATAGAGTTATTGATTATAATTATAAAGGCATTAGGATACCAGTAAAAGAGAAGGGAGATTTTTTTAAAAATGGAAACATCAAAGCAGTTTTTCAACCTTGAGAATGTTTAAGAGAGAGTCTCTGGTCATGGGTGCCTGGAGACTACATCCTTAATAATGAGAGGACAACTGAACTCTGGTAAGAAGTGTCTCTGTCTTTAAGACCTGATAGGCAAAACTGATGTTTCAAAACTCTGTGCTTGGGGAATGAGATTTAGAAAAGGCTCCTGTTATGTATGGAAGATGTTAACAATGCCAAAATAAGTATATTCTTAGATTGCTGAGTGTTGATTTCATGGTTTTGTTTCTCCATGAAAGAATCCCCATTGTTTTCTGTCCCCTGTACTATGAACTAGTGAGTTAAAACTGATGAACACTCTATTGGTGGCCCCTCCAGGGCTGCTTTGGGCTCACAGAATAAGGAACAGCTAGCCTCTCTATTTACATGAATTAAGCAAAGTATGAAATTATGCTGAGACTCTTTTTCTATTCAAATGACTATTGTAACCTACCTCACAAAGTGGTAAGGGGAAAAAATTACATACAAAATGCACACCAGGCAGAGCTGCAACATTTATATTATCTTCATTGCTGTATATTTTAATAATAATTAGGAAAAGATACCTAATGTCATATTCTGATCAAAACCCTCATCAATGATTGCCTACTGAGAAGAGCATTCCTCAAATCTTCAACCTGCCATTCAGACCTGTCCACAATTTGACCCAAACCTACTTCCTCATCTTTATTTTCCCCCAATAAACACATTCTCATGTATATTTTGGGATTTCCCCCTAAGATGCATCTTTTCAAATAAATAAATAAATAAATATGGGGGGGTGCAGAAAACAAAATTTTTGTTTATCCAGAATCCATTTATTCTCTTCTAATGAATGAATCCAGCATTTCTCTCTATAGGTCCACTTTTCCTCCCCATCCTCGCCACTTGTGCTTGAGGCTAAATTACTTCCATGCCTAGCTCAAATGTGGTATATGTGAACTAAGCCTCCCTAATCATTTTATCATATTTCTCTGGCCAAAAGAATTACTTTAGAGATGCAAAGGAAAGCCTGGAGCCCTGGGATCATAAGGTAAGAGCCTGCTCAAACTTCACCAATCAAGAAGAAGAGTTAAAAATGAGAAAAACTCGATTTTGAGGGAAAAAATGTTTTTTAAGCCCCCAATCCAATGTTATTAAAGATAAAATGAGGCATATTAAAATTTTTGAGTTTACTTAAGTATTTGGTAGGCTATAGCTGAAAGCCTATAGGCTACTTCTGATTTGTAGCCCTTAGGGTTTTGACTTAGTAATGTTGAGTCATTGACAGTGTTTGATTTTGGTTTGTTTTGTAGACCACTGCAGAATTATAGCCATCGGTCTAATGGCCTCCTTGTTTGATTAATACTGGAAAAAATCTGCCTTTGAATTGTTTATTTAAGTGAGCCAATACTTTTCTTTATTTGCTTTTTTTCTGGTTAGGCAAGCTTGGATCTCTTTCAGTCATTTGAAGATTCTCAACTGATACTTCTTCCATGGTTATGAAAACTGGAAATTTTACATTTATTTCCTTCTCAATAGGAAATTTACATTATGTTGGAATATGAGCTATTTATTAAAAGTGAACTCAGAACATAATACAATTTATGAGCCCCATAAGGAGCTATGACAATATTGTCAAAGATGTTTCGGGAAAGGATTTAAGTTGGGCCAGAAAGGACAGTGAGATTTAAGCTAAAAAGAGCTAAATATTAAAAGTGAGACGATGGAACTTTAAATCTGCCTTCACACATTTCAATCGCTGTAACTTATTCAAATAACTTGGCATACCATGTCACTGTATTGAAGCATTGAGCAATTTCAAAGATTATATTCGATCTGGCACTATGAAAAAAATGTTTTCCATGGGCTTTTAAATACGGTGTTACTTTTATATTTGACATCTGATTACAGGACTTATGATCATATCATTTGGATAAATATTTATGTTTACCATAGTGTTTTAAATGGAATGCTGCCTTTAAAAAAATCCATAAAGTTAGCCAATCAACAAGACAAACGGTCTGCAGCTGTTTTGTTAACTCCTATTAACACTCTAGCCTTACCCAACTCCTTCATTTATCCTTCTGTCTTCAAAGGAGCTCTTAATTACTTCCATCCCCATTTCAGTTGTAAATGCTTCTTTATTGCCATTCTTTCATTAGAATAAATCCTCCAACCTATTCAAGGACCTGACACTTCACCACTGATTTACAAGTGATTCAATTTTATTAATCAGATGTTTGTCCTAGCTTTGGGGTTTCTGTACTGGCATTGCTGGTATTCTTGATAAAAGGCCCTCTTTGTTCCTTTCAATTTCTTGGAAATATACAGGTACATTTTCAGCATTTTATTTCAGGAAGCCTGAAATTAAAAAGAACTAGGGAAAATAGAAAATCTTGTAATTGTCTTGAAAAGAGTTCGTATTTCACGCTGTTTGCTGAGCAGGCTCTAGTTGCAGTGGGGATAATGTGACCTATACAAAATTTGTCTGAAATTTTCCATTAGATATTCATTCTTCACAGATTTCAGACTACTGAATTCACTATCAGAGGACCAAACCATAATACCATGGCATAATATTCTCAAAACAAAATTAAGCAACATGCAAGAAACCACTAAACAACTTGATGGTTGATTTTTACTTTATCTTCTCATGTTCAGAAAATTCCTCTTTAACATATATTTAAGAGACATTAAAGATTATATATATACATACACACATATGCACATAAATTACACACACTATATATTCATGAACTATATCTGTATTATCCAGTCTTCTTTTATGACTTCATTATATGGAACTTTCCAATTAACAGTTATTATTGACCATGGACTGAAGTCCTTGGGACTTTTGACTGTAAATGGTCTAGTTATAGAATGTGAAAATTTTGTAGTTGCATTGCTAAAAGCAGTCTTTTAAATAATCTCCTGTTAAATAGTAATCCTTGTCTAACATTTTCATGTGAACTGCCACATTTTAGTTAAACGCTTTGCATTAAGTGTGCCTTACTGTTTTCTTCAGTCACATTGTAAGTTTTCCTTGAATATCTTCTATTTATAGTAGAGATGCCATATTGCATGGCATCCACAATCTTATTCAATAGTTTCATTTTTTATTTCACATATTGCTTTAAATATTTCAATCCTAATTTTAGTTTTATATAAATGTCTGTTCTTATATAATAGTTTTTTTCCCATTTCCTGCTTTTTTCATTACTGTAGTAGTTTCTTATTATTACTATAGAAAATTACTACAAACTCAGTGCCTTAAAACAATACAGTTTTATTTTCTTACCATCCTAGGGGTCAGGAGTTCAATATCAGATGCCAAGCTGCCTTTTTCTTAAGGCCTAAGAGTGAAAATCTGTGTCCTTGTTTTTCCAGCATCTGGAATCCCCCTGCATTCCTCACGAGGCTTATGACCCCTTCCTTCATCTTCTGATGATGGTATGGTATCACCAAATCTTCCTTTCTCTTTGAAATATAGTTCTGTCACCACATCTAATTTTCTATCTCTGACCTTCCTGTTCCCTCTCATAAGGACTCATGATTTCACTGCACCCAACTAGATAATTCAGGATAATGCAACGTCCTTAACTTAATCACATCTGCAAAATCCTTTTTGTAAGGTAACATTCATAGGATTCAGAGATTAAGACATGGACATCTGTGGGAGACTATTATTCTCTTACCACAATTATGTAAGTCTCTGTGTTCTTTATATTCATAATCTTTTTTTCTATGGTTTTTTCAAACACAAGGAAATCTCATTTTTCAAATCTTCCATAAATAAAGCCTCTCAATAATTATATGATAGCCTATTGAGTTGCAGAGCATGAGAATTTAGTTCTATTTATGCATTGTGTCTCAACTTGAAAGTTGTTGAATACTAGCAGTTGGAGTGTCATTCTTTTTTCTACTTTTAGCAAATAATTTTCTATTATCCTGGGATTTGTTTGATTTCTGATTACAGTTGGCCCTCGAACACTATGGGGTTGACTATGCAGGTCCTCTTATGCACAGATTTTTTTCAGCAAACATGGTGCAGTACTAAAAATGTGTTTTCCTTATGGTTTTCTTAATAGCATTTTTTTCAGCTTTCTTTATTGTAAGAATATAGCATATAATACATATAATATACAAAATATGTACTAATTTACAGTTTATGTTATCTATAAGCTTCTGGTCAACAGTAGGCTATTAGTAGTTACATCTTGAGGGAGTCAAAAGTTATATGCAGATATTCAACTATGTGGGAGTGTCAGGACCCCCAAGACTCCTACCCTGCATTCAAGGTCAACTACTTTGCTACTTAATATGAACCAGTCAATAAGTCACTTAGCCTATTGCTCAGTATGAACTGATAATTCATATTGGTTTATATCATGTATATGAACAGAGCAGATGTATTTTCCAAAAATGTATCTGTAAAGTTTAATTTAGGTTTAATTCTAGTTTTCCTATCCATTGGTTCTCTTAGGTACAGTAGGCCCAAATGTGAAGAAAGGATGATTTAGGGAAATTTTAAATCATTTCTTTTTTTTTTTTTTTTTTTTAAAGATTTTATTTATTTGACAGAGAGAAACACAGCCAGAGAGGGAACACAAGCAGGGGGAGTGAGAGAGGGAGAAGCAGGCTTCCCGCCGAGCAGGGAGCCCGATGTGGGACTCGATCCCAGGTCTCCAGGATCATGTCCTGAGCCGAAGGCAGTTGCTTAACCAACCGAGCCACCCAGGCGCCCCTTAAATCATTTCTTATCTATAGAACTGTTTCAGTTGCTACATCTTTGCCATTTCTGTACATGTAAACAGATCTTTCTCCTGGGCCCAATCTAAAACATTTTACCCATATCTCTCTGGCTATAGTTTAACCCCTACAAAGATTAGGCACCCTAAATTGTTGATCTTCGTAAAATGTAATATCCTTCGCTGGATGGAATCATCTTCTCTGGTTTGAGGCTGGTAGAGTACGATAGCCAAAACTAAGGCTTATACTGTCAATGTGTCCACAAAGAAACCCTCCAAAACATATATTCAGTTAGATTGGCTAGTCACACCTCTAAAACATAGCAGACGTAATCTGCCCATTCTCTTCCACCTTCACTACCATGTCTTTTGTTCAAGGACTACATGTTTCACCTCTGTCACTGCAATTGCCAGTCTCTTTTGTCCCTCTCTTGCACTTGTCTGATCTATTGTCTTAGGACAATTTAAAAAATGCAATTGCATTTGTCTTAGGACAATTTAAAAAACAGTCATTGGAATGCAGAGGTCATGTAAAATGCAGATTACTGGCATGGTCTTCAGAACCCTGCATGAATTACTCTCTGCCTAGCTTTCCTACCTCATCTCTTTTTTTTTTTGCTAAGGTTTTATTTATTTATTTGACAGAGAGAAAGATCACGAGTAGGCAGAGAGGCAGGCAGAGAGAGAGGAGGAAGCAGGCTCCCTGCTGAGCAGAGAGCCCAATATGGGCCTAGATCCCAGGACCCTGGGATCATGACCTGAGCCGAAGGCAGAGGCTTTAACCCACTGAGCCACCCAGGCACCCTCCCACCTCATCTCTTATCACTTCTATATCCCACTGCAGTCACACTGGACTGGCTGTCTGCCATTTCTGTACCCAATACGCTCTTCTCCATAATAGAGATTTGTCACTGTTTCTACCACCCTAAAATTCTTTTCCCCAAAGTCTTCCCATTGCTGACTCTTTCTGTTCCTTCAGGCCTCAGCTTAAATGGAACCTTCTTACACAGGATTTGACTACTCTCCCTAAATTAGAGCTTCCCTATTATTATCTGTGTTTTACTGATATATTTCCAGGCTCTTCTCTAAAATATTAGGTCTGTGGCTTTAAGAACTCTTTTTTTGTATCCCTAGAACCTTGCACAGTATCTTATGCATAATAGGCAATCAGTCTGTATCTGGCAAAAATATGAATTAATAAATGAATAAATTATGAATAGAGGGGAGTTCTTATTCCTCTCATCACTGGTTTTTGACTCATTCCAAAATAAGAAATCTTACAGATGCAAAGCAACATTGGAGAAAGAGACAAGGAAGATATAAAATCAAAGAGAATGTCCCCATAAAGCAGAAAAAAGTCATTTCCAAATACTTCACCCACTAGTTATGACATTGCAACTGGAGAAAACTCCTATGCAAATTCAGTCATGCAAGCCCCATTTAGCTCAGGAAAATGTGTAGAAATTGATTGAGTGAGCAGCTGGTGATATTGTAGTCAGGCTCTCTGGAAGTTAATTGGGAAGCGCTGTGAAAAATCCTGACATTGTACATGTAGCTATACTGACTTCCATTGTGCCCTAGACACTCATCACACACGGTTGCTCTCCACTATTACAATATAACTGGATGCCTCTGAGTCTCTGATGACTCTCATCAATAGCCTGCTAAGAAAACGGAAGAGGAACGAGTGATGAGCTGGATTTTGAACTTTTATAATTGGAATGAAACGCTCCTAATCTTGTGAGTTTTTACTCCTTTCATGAACTATTTTTATTCTCCTGTAGACAAAGACAAATTATCTCTTCCAAGGTCTGTTTTTATATTGTTTTCATGGAAAATCTAGCGTTGAAATTAAGTTACTTTCTTTTCCTGGTGCTTGTATTTACTATCTATTTCAGTTACTTATTGTCACGAAACCAACACCCCAGATATTGTGCTTAAGATGATTTCTCCTAAGTCTGCAGTTCAATCAGACAATACTATTGCTTTAGAATGGACTTGCTCCTGTGTCTTTGATGAGCTGATGGGTTAGCTGGTGATCTAGGCTTCATCTGGAATAACATTGGCTATTCTCCATTTTCTGAGATCTTTGGTGTCTGTTATATCTTGGGCATTGTGCTCTGTCCTGGGAATACAGAGGTCAATAAAACTTTTTGATGTTGAACAGTGTAGGGTCTAAAAGAAGAATGATGCTATGTAAACAAATACCGCATTTAAATACCATTGGTACTATGAGAGAAATTTGTGATGTATAGAAAGGGCATCAGAGAGAAAATACTCAATCCTGAACAAAGTGGAAAGAGGAAACAGGAGGGACTATGTGATATATGTTCCTTAAACCAAGTAAAATAAGAGAAACATTTTGCCAGGCTTCCAAGCTAGGAAACAAGGTTCCAGGCAGGAAGGGCAGCTGAGCGAAGGCGTAGATGTGTGAGACATACAACATTTCATTGGGCCTGGTAGATGCAGAATGCAATAGTGCAAGGTAAGACTAAAGGAGTAGATAGGTGCCATGGGGCTTTATATGCCAGGCTGAGACTGAATTTTGCCTTAGACACTAAAATAACAACAACAACAACAACAACAACAACAACAATAAACTACCTGCAACACATACTATGTTTTTGCTATGTGCTGCCTACTCTCTCAGTGTTTGATAAACCTCTATAACATGCATACTACTATTTATCCTCATTTTAAGATGTGGCTATTAAGGGTAGAGACTCTAAATAAGACTGAACATAAATAAAGTAAGTAACCAAACGGGATTCAGTCCCACATTTGTTGGCCTGAATTCTTTTTTTTTTTTTTTAAGATTTTATTTATTTGACAGAGAGAAACACAGCCAGAGAGGGAACACAAGCAGGGGGAGTGAGAGAGGGAGAAGCGGGCTTCCCACCGAGCAGGGAGCCTGATGTGGGATTCGATCCCGGGTCTCCGGGATCATGACCTGAGCCGAAGGCAGTCACTTAACCAACTGAGCCACCCAGGTGCCCTGTTGGCCTGAATTCTTAAACCACTAGGCCATATTGCCTATCAGTGAGAAGATAATGGATGGGTTTAAGGTGGAAAAAAAATATGATCAGATTTTCATTTTATAAAAACTTTGTTGTCAGCCCTATAAAGGAGATGAAAGACTGAAGACAGAGTAAGATATGGAAATAGTCCTAGTTAGAAATAATAAAGATTTAAAGTTACACATTAGCAGTGGGGACAGAACAAAGGAGATGGGCCCAGGATCTGTTAAGAGCATTTGGTAACATAATGCATATATATGAAGAGAAAGAAGGCTAAAATAATTCCCAGGTTTTTGACCTAACTGATTGAACAGATGGTGATAGAAAAGGTGTTATATGGCTTAAAGGTTACAAGTCTAGATTCTGGAAAGGATTACCTACCTGAGTTTAGACCCCTGTCCTGCCACTTACCCAAGTGGCTAAGTGCTTCCATTTCTTCATATGCAAAGGCGGATGATACCTACCCTTGTAAGCTGTTGTACGGACTAAATGCATTAATGGATATAAAATGTTCAGCAGAGTATCTGATAGACACACAGTTAACTCTCAAGATATTTAATACTACTCACTGAGAAGAGAACAGGGATTCAGGAAAAGTTGGTGAGTAGAGTTTGAGACATGTTTCGTATGAGTTTCATTGAATCAATGGGTCTGTAAAGTTCAGGAGAAAGATCAATGCTGAAAAGATGTATGTGGAGCATCAGCATGGAGACAGTTATTTAAGTTCTCTGTGGTCGTGATAACAGGAAAATGAATGGTCATAAGAGAAAATCACCAATGGTGGTGAGAAGACTAAAATGCTAATAATAATTAGAGGAAAAGGGGTATAGTCAAAAAGGAAAAGCTTTTGAAGCGATGAAGTACAACACACTATCACATGTTTCAAAGGGTAAGTAAGATATGAATGTCTGGTAGACATTTATAACCTAACAGGCCTGAAAGGAGTTTTCGTGACTTTTTCCAGCCATTTGTCAATTTCAGTAGCTGGCACTACCATTTATCCACGGATAAGGCCAAAATCATGGCCACCATCTTTGATTATTCTTTGTTTCACTGTCCTACCTTCAATCCTGCAGTGATCAAATCCTTCAAATACAAATAATTAAGTCTTGCTTTTTTTTTTATCATCTGTACCTCTCATCCCTAGTCAATTAAAAAAAAAGCATAAATCTTCTTTTCTATTACTAAGAAAATACTATTAAATAAAATGGGAAGTTTCACACATGATAGACCCCCAACATAAGCTGCCTGCAGTGCTTCATAGCATAGAAAAGGGAGTTGACCTAATAATAGGCACACACGAAATATTTACTAAATCTAAGAAGCCAATTCCTCATGAGGAGATGTAAAATCGATCTAGGCTGATTTTGACAATATAGTATTTTGTATGATCACCATCAAGCTAAAAGGTTCTGGGGGAAGAATATTCTGGATATACCCAACAAATTTCTTAATCATTTCAATTAATTATATTTGTGTTAATATTTTATTAAGGACATTTTCTGTCATTTAATGCACCTGTTTACATTCAAGTTTAAAATTATATATTTGTTTCTCCTAGAGAGGTTTTCACTTTCTAATAACATGAGTTACACATCTTATGTACGTTGCCCATTTCATTCTGGCTTTCGAAACCTTAGAGATAAATGTCAATTACATTACCTGTGTTGACCTTTTGGAAATCTCTTTACTTGGTTCTGATGTTATATATTTTGCTAATTTGTTAAATATGACTTCGTTATAAGCCAGCTCAAATTTTGTGCAGATGACATAAGTTATAAGCAAATACATTTGATTTTTAAACATCTAAGAAAATGTCTTACTTGAGCCAAAGTTGAGACGCACAACTGACTGAAGAAGAGACAACTCCACAGTGGCCCTCTCTGCTCTAGGTAGTCAGTGATTTCGTAACTGATATGGAATACTTAAGGGCACCTAATAAAAAACAGAAAACAAAATAATAAAAGGATTTTGTTTAATGCCCAGGAGTCTCATGAGAAAAAAACCTGTAATACTATGAACAGGATGAGTTGTATATATAAAGGATATGTTATATCTCCCCAAAGAAGCCAAATTATATAGGAAGGACACCTGGACTTCTAAGGACACCCCTAGCTAAACTGGGGAATAACCTTGTATGGTACACTAGTCTTGGCAGCTCAGCCTTACAGGTTCCAGAGACAAGGGGATTGTAGGTCAAATATGAGGCTCTCTTTGAAACCATTTCAGCTCAGTCCCCAGGGAGCACTTAGATGACCTGAGAAGAAGGGAAGTATATGATACAACTAAAGACCTGTGTCACTAGTCACTAAACCTTCTAATGTAGGACCTCCTTTCAAAGACACTGAATACCATAATAAAAAACCGTTTCCCTGCAGGCTGGAAAGAGGAATGAACACTGGAGAAAGGAATGTAGTACTACAGCAATCTAGGAGGTGTTAGAAGTAAGAATATATGTCTCCTGGGAAATCCTAAGGGGACACAGGTTAGGACAATGTCTCTAAAGACTTACCATTTAACAATGGGGTAGTAAGTCAGTAGAATAATCAAGAGAGTTTAAATGATGTTGTATAGGACTCAGGAACAGTCAAAGCTTACGGAAACACCCAGGAGATACCTAGTAAAACCTTATAAAAATTTGGGTGATTCTTCATTTCCTATGTACTCACTACCTCACAGCAACCCAGCATTTCTGCACTCATAACAAAGGATTCTAGTAGTGGTCACTAACGATCTCCTATTATCTAAACTAATGGATTCATTTTTCTAAAATTAATGAATGAATGAATTAATTAATTTTTAATTGTTATTTAAATTTTTTCCAGTGTTCCAAGATTCATTTTTTAAAATATTTTATTTATTTATTTGACAGAGAGAAACACAGCGAGAGAGGGAACACAAGCAGTGGGAGCCAAGCAGGGAGCCCGATGTGGGACTTGATCCTGGGTCTCCAGGATCATGACCTGAGCCGAAAGCAGTCGCTTAACCAACTGAGCCACACAGGTGCCCCCCAAGATTCATTTTTAATTATTCTATGCAATATGTTTATTGCCATTTATTTGCAATATTTGACAAATAAATAAATAAATTGCAAATATGCAATTTATTTGAAAAATATTTATGGAATGCTTACTAAATTCCAGGAAGTGTTCTGGGCACATGTAATATAATAAATAATACTCCATTGGAGCAGTTAGAGAGGCAAAGAATTAAAATTGTTTTTCAGTGGATTTTTTTTTTTAATTGATGGATTTAGGTTTCCTGAATTTGCATCAGAAATATGGGTGAGGTGTTTTTTTTGTTTTTTGTTTTTAATATTTTACTTATTTATTTGACAGAGAGAGAGATCACAAGTAGGCAGAAAGGCAGGCAGAGAGAGAGAGGAGGAGGAAGCAGGCTCCCTGCTAAGCAGAGAGCCCAATGCAGGATTAGATCCCAGGATCCTGGGATCATGACCTGAGCCGAAGGCAGAGGTTTAACCCACTGAGTCACCCAGGTGCCCAATGGGGGAGGTTTTATGGTATTTTGCCAGGGGACTTGAAAATAAGTTAATTCTACCACAAACCACATTCACCCCTCCCTGTAGGATTCCCAAGGGAGGTAAATGATATAAATACAAATTCAAATGAAAAGTGAGAAATAAATTGCTATTTTATTTCTCCTTTGGCTTATGCCCAATACTTTATCATAAAGATTTCTTTCTCTTTTTCTTTTTTTTAAGATTTTATTTATTTGACAGAGAGAAACACAGCCAGAGAAGGAACACAAGCAGAGGGAGTGAGAGAGGGAGAAGCTGGCTTCCCACCGAGCAGGGAGCCCCATGGGGGCTTGATCCCAAGACTCCAAGATCATGACCTGAGCCGAAGGCAGACACTTAACAACTGAGCCACCCAGGCTCTCTATATCATAAAGAGTTCTTTTCTTTCTTTTTTTTTTTTTAAGATTTTATTTATTGGATAGAGAGAAACACAGCCAGAGAGGGAACACAAGCAGGGGGAGTGAGAGAGGGAGAAGCAAGCTTCCCGCCGAGCAGGGAGCCTGATGTGGGGGCTCGATCCCGGGTCTCCGGGATCATGACCCGAGCCGAAGGCAGTTGCCCAACCAACTGAGCCACCCAGGCGCCCCCAAGCCGCCTGTTCTTAAGACAGATATTCTCATAAATCAAATTCCAAAGAGCCAGCCAATGAGTAGGATCTAAATTCAGATGCAAACAATGTCAAAACTGAGGATGCACTGGGTAGTTCCCAGTGTGTCACAGCACACATCCTGTAGGACATTCTCCTCAGCTATCCAGGCAATATAAGATATCGTCCCAAGTTATCTGTCTCACAGGCAAGTCCAGCGTTTGTGTGTGGCATATTGTGTTCCACCATCTCACATAAAAGCAAATAAGGAAATCTCTAAGCACATAGTTTATAAAGTGATGTCAACTCTTCAGGGTTCTACATAATCAATAACACATCACTTATCTGTGGAATGACATTTTTTTGGTTCAAAATATGATTTGGGGGGGTATTTTTAATTTAAAATATCATGAAAATAATTAGAAAATAAAGATCAATGGTGACAGTTACTCAATAAACCTTTACCCAGAGATAATCTCAATTAATATTCTGAAACATGGATATGTTTTAGTCTTTTTTAACACACACTTCCCATTTAAATAAAAATCACATTGGAAATACTGCTTTCTAACTTAGCCTTTTCATATAAAATCTCATGAGTATGTTTCTATGGTAGTTAATATTTTCCTTTTTTTTATATAGTTTTTTTTAAAAAGATTTTATTTATTTATTTGACAGAGAGAAACACAGCTAGAGAGGAAACACAAGCAGAGGGACTGAGAGAGGGAGAAGCAGGTTTCCCGCCGAGCGGGAAGCCCGATGTGGGGCTCGATCCGGGGTCTCCAGGATCATGACCTGAGCTGAAGGCAGTTGCTTAACCAACTGAGCCACCCAGGCGCCCCGGTAGTTAATATTTTTCTACATTATTTTTAAGACTACTTAATCTAGGATATATAATTTATATCACAAATATCTTTTGTGACTTTCACATTGTTTTATATATCATCACTATTACAGAGAATAATATGATTTATAGTCTTTTGAAAAAATCTTTTTATACACTCATTATTTGTTCATTAGGATAAATATGTGAAGTAAAGTTATTGTGTCAAAAGGTTCATATATTTTTAAGTGTGTTGATAAACACTATTAAGATATGTCTACAGAAGTTGGCCCCCAAGAAGAATATGAAAGTGTTCATTTCTTAAGCTGTCTCAAATACTAAATATTGCAATATATTACTTTCTTTAGAGTTTGATTGCTAATTGACATATCTGTATTTGTTAATGGAGTTGAAATTAGCCTTATAGGTTTGGCCATTAGAATGTTTATGGCGCACTGTCATTTCAAAGAAAATAAAAGACTTCAGAGTATAGAACCCCACCCAGTGCTCTATTTGACTTGAGAAAAAGAGAAAGTAGAAGTTCTTAATATAGCAACATTTCTGTAGGCGCTAAATCATCTGTTCTTTAGCAAAACCATAATAGCAGCAAGTAAATGAATCCAACCAAAGTTAGCTTAGACAATAGGGAAAAAATATTAATTTCAGTTAAACAATCTTCTTGGGCCACAGAAATATTAGAAGGAAAGGTGGAAATACTATCATATGTCATCTCTCATATCTGCTTCTCTCTGCCCATTAGTTTTTATCCTCTAGACCTTAAGTCTGGAGTTGAGAGACATTATATTGACTGCAAACTTAGGAATTATTCTGTTCCCAACTTAAAAAAAAAAAAAATCCAGGAAAAGGCTGTGAATGCTTTGCCTGGGTCATATTTTTATAAAGAGAATTCAATGCTATAATTGGCAGCTTTTACTACACTGTTGTAGCAGGGAGATTGTATCTTCCCAAAGGAAAATAAAAATATCATTTCCAAAAAAAGAGAAAAGGTGGTTAGACAACTAGTATGCGATTACTACATATTAATCATATCCCTTCTCAGAGCCCTCTGTTCTGAAGATCTTAACAAAGTTTATTCTAATGAATCTCCTGCATGTTTTACATCTGGAGATGAGAAAAAGATGAACATTTGTTTGAACATGATTTTTTATTATGTTTGGCTTAAGCCTGTTTACTGGGAAGCAGTTAGACAGTTTATCCTGTTAAGTGTTGGAGACCTAATGGCAGAATTTTGCAGGAATTTCAGAAAGAAAGCATTTTCTTTGCTCATCTATCCAAAGGTGGTAATCATTCAGCAACCAGGTAAATTTGACTTGGAATAATGTGTTCAGTAGGACAAACCTCATTGAAAAAAAAAAAATCCATGTGTGTGCCTATCTGATCTGTCCAGATTGCCACCACTGGTTGGCAATGAGAACTGGTATCACCAAAGTGCAGGTTCTACATGAGTTCACAGCTGAATATCCATGTACTTGGTTTCATTTATAAAGGCATAAAAAAATATAAGGCTGTATGATCTGTTTTATATTTTCGAACCTTTTAAAGGTTAGTATTAACTCAAATTTACACGTGAACCATGGATATGTAACTACTTGATTTAAGTTTCTAAGAATCAAGATGAAATTGGAGCTTTATACAAGGAAGAGTTAGTTACATGGTCTATACCCAATAATTGCTCACTAAAAGAAGTATAGACTTCTTTTCAACAATATGTGTGTCACCTTTCCTGTGGCCATTATCAATCTTAAAGAAATTAAACTGCATGTAATTTTTGTCCTGAAGTTCCCAACTACCCTTACAACTATATTTAAATGAATTCCCCATGTCTGTTTACAGATGATTCAAAAGGCAAACGCTGTGCTAAAATAAAGAAATAATTAAGAGGCAAGCACTATTCAACTACTCTTGGTAAGTCTTTCACAAAGAAATAAATGATTTTCAAAAAACCTGAAAATGAAATGAAATAAAATATAGAAATCATGAATATAGAGTTCCAGTATTCAACTCTTGGTATAGTTCAACTCCAGTATAGATGAATAATGATGCATTATCATTATTCTTTGAAGGTCACTGGAAAGAAGTCAACAGTTTGATGCTAGCTTCTAGGAAAAAAAACGTCAGAGGGGTCTTTTCTTCATCTGTAAAAACTGCCTAATTCACATAGGAAATAACTTTTATGGAAATCAAGACCAAAATACTAAGGATCAAATTAGAGACAAGAGTAGAAAAAAAACAAACAGTGGTCAAGTTCCCAATGTCTACTTACATGAAGAAGGATAATTTTACTTGATCTGTTATCAATATGCAACCTAAGATGGAAGATACTTCACTTATTCTATATATGTTATTATTTATTAGTAACCACCTAATATTTCAAAGATACATACCTTAATTTAAAATCATAATAAATGCAGTATACTATAAAAGTGTGATTCCTTCAGGGCACCTGGGTGGCTCAGTTGGTTAAGCGACTGCTTTCGGCTCAGGTCATGATCCTGGAGACCCGGGATCAAGCCCCACATGGGGCTCCCTGCTCGGTGGGAAGCCTGCTTCTCCCTCTCTCAGTCTCTCTGCTTGTGTTTCCTCTCTAGCTGTATTTTTCTCTGTCAAATAAATACATAAAATCTTTAAAAAAAAATGTGTGATTTCTTGGAAATAATTCAGTTGAAAACTGCCCCTACTCAGTCACTGATGGAGATATGAATCATGCTAGGAGATTCAGTGGCTATAGACTTTATCAGGGTACAGGCTCATGACTAGATAAACAGTTGAAAATGTTTGATTTTTAAATTTGGAGCTATGGAAACAACTTAATTGAGAAAACCAAACTATTATGAAAGACTTTTATGATAATCTACCAAAATATAATTTACATAGGGTTATAACTAATTGCAATATATTTAATGCAAATCAATTCCTATTCATTTGCTGACCCCACCATATTAAGGATTAGTTGAATACTAGCAAATGTGGCAAAATGCCAATTCTAAGTGTTACCTACTTAGCGTTGTAAGAATCAGCCATTTTTTTTTCTGTTTGTAGTAATAATCCTTGAAACATACTGAATCCAGAGGTTTTCAAATTATGTTGGAATGTACTTCGAATCATTTTCAAATATGAGACTCATTTTGCCTAAAAAACTCTTTATGGTGGGGCCCCTGGGTGGCTCAGTGGTTAAGCCTCTGCCTTCAGCTCAGGTCATGATCCTGGAGTTCTGGAATTGAGCCCCGCATGGGGCTGCCTGCTCTGTGGGAAGCCTGCCTCTTCTTCTCTCCCTTCTGCTGCTTGTGTTCCCTCTCTGGCTGTGTTTCTCTCTGTCAAATAAATAAAATCTTTAAAGAAAAAAAAAAAACAACTCTTGATGGTGTTCTGATCCTGCTACATGTAATCTTACTCTAATTGTCTAAAATTATATGCCAATCAATTGGATAACTAGAAGAAATGGATACATTTTTAGAAACATACAACCACCCAAAACTGAATCAGGAAGAACAAGAAAATTTGAACAAACTGATTACCAGCAATGAAATTGAATCAGTAATCAAAAACTCCTACCACACAGAAGTCCAGGAGCAGGTGGCTTCACAGGTAAATTCTACCACATATTTAGAGTTAATAATTATTCTTCTCAAACTATTGTAAAAAAAAAAGAAGAAGAAGAAGAAGAAGAGAGAGGAGGGAGGAAATGTTCCATATTCATTCTAAATGAAGCCTGCATTATACTGATACCAAAAACAGATAAATACATTACAAAAGAGAGAGAGAGAGAGAGAGAGAGAAATACAAGCCAATATATCTGATGAACATAAAGGTAAAAATCCTCAACAAAATATCAGCAAACTGAATATAACAATATATTTTAAAAAAATCACTCACCACAATCAAATGGGAATTACTCCTTGGATGCAAGGGTGGTTCAATGTTCTCAAATCAATCAACATGGTACATCACAGCAGAAGAAAGGATAAAAACCACATGATCCTTTCATAGATGCAATAGATGCAAAAAAAGCATTTGACAAAGCACAACATCCAGGCACGATAAAATCCCTCAATAAAGTATCTTTCCGTATAACATAATAAAGCCCATATATGAAACTACAATGAAATATCACCTCACACCTATCAGAATGGCTAAATCAAAAATATAGGAGTGCCTGGGTGACTCAGTCATTAAGTGTCTGCCTTTGGCTCAGGTTATGATCAAGGCTCCCGGCTCAATGGGAAGCCTGCTTCTCCTTCTCCTGCTCCCTCTGCTTGTGTTCCCTCTCTCGCTGTCTCTCTCTCTGTCTGTCAAATAAATAAATAAATAAATAATCCTTTTTTATAGAATCAGAAACACAAGAAACAGCAAGCATTGGAGAGGATGTGAAGAAATCAAAACGCTCTTGCCCTGTTGGTGGGAATGCAAACTGGTGAAGCCACTGTGGAAAACGGAATGGAGGTTTCTCGAAAAGTTAAAAATAAAATTACTCTATGATCTAATAATCACACTACCATGTATTTACCCAAAGAATACAAAAACATTAATCTAAATAGGGATATATGCATCCTTATGTTTATTGCAGCATTATTTACTATAACCTACTTGTGGAAGTAGCCCAAGAACCCGTGAATTGATGAATGGATAAAGAAAAAGTGATATATATATATACATATATATATGATATATATGATTACATATATGATATATATGATTATATATACATATATAATGGAATATTATGCAGCGTAAAAGAATGAAATCTTGCTATTTGCAACAATATGGACAGAGCTAGAATATAATGCTGATGAAATAAGTCAGTTAGGTAAAGACCAATATCATATCATGTCACTCATGTGAAATTTAAGAAACAAAACAAGGTGGGCGCCTGGGTGGCTCAGTTGGTTAAGCGACTGCCTTCAGCTCAGGTCATGATCCTGGAGACCAGGGATCGAGTCCCACATCGGGCTCCCTGCTTGGCGGGAAGCCTGCTTCTCCCTCTCTCACTCCCCCTGCTTGTGTTCCCTCTCTGGCTCTGTTTCTCTCTGTCAAATAAATAAATAAAATCTTTAAAAAAAAAAAAAAGAAAGAAACAAAACAAGGGATAAATAAAGAGACAAACCAAAAAACAGACTCTTAGAAAACAAAGAGATGGTTATCAAGGGGGAAATGGGTAGGGGAATGGATGAAATAGGTATAGGGAATTAAGAGCACACTTATCTTAACAAGCATTGATTAATGTGGAGATTGTTGAATCCCTACACTGCACAACTGAAATTTAACACGTATGTTGACTGAACTGGGATTAAAATAAATATAAATAATAAAGCAAGAAAATAGAACGACAACAACAAAAATGCTACAACTATTCCAGCAGCAACACTCTATTCAAAATCCTTAATTTGTTCATGTTTCACAGTCTGGTTCTTATACAGCAGTAACTTGAATGGAAGAAATGAAGGAAAATCAGTGTTTATGGGTAATATCTTGAAAGGTTGAAAAATTAGTACCTAAATTTCAAAATTTTACACATATCACATATATTATACAAGGAAATACATGATATATATAGATATTATAGACTAAATCTGAGAAAATATCACTTTTTTAAATGTAGATAATACCAGCAATTTTGTATTCTTGTATATAGCTGAAGGTCTTTTATTTAAAAATAAAATAAAGCGCTACTAAGTGAGGAAGGCCAATGGCTTTTGTTTTCTTTTAAAGTCCATATGGTACATAATACTATTTTGTGTGGTAAATTTGGGCCATGATACTCACTGAATTATTTTGATATTTCAACAATATAGTCCATTTAATTCATTCTTTATTCGTACTTTTGTTTTTTTTAATTCTCTCAGACACAATTCTGTATCATTGGTTCCTTTAATAATGATGTTTAACTGATTTATCCAAGCTCATCTTTAAGTATGTTAATGTTAATCACAGATGAATGCGGTTTTCAGCTTGTTCATGTTCCAGTTCAATATTTTTGTATCTAGTAAATAATCATTAAAATATGAAGGCACTATATAAAAGTATTAAACTAAAATTAATTTGCACATAACTCCCATCCTCTACTCACACAAAATACAGAATTTAATGGCACCAGGTAATATAAAGCTGAATTTTACTAAAATTGTTTCTATATTGGTGCAAGTAGCCTTTATAAGCTAAGAATTCAGTTCCCCCAGCTCCCTGGTATATGACTTTTTAATACTTGCTATTAATTTTAATGAAAATGATTGAAAGTAATATTCACTAAATGTTTTGGAAATTTTCCAATCTATGTTAATACTTAATTGAAATGTGCCTAAAGCACTTAACATATATTAGCCTTACACTGATGGTTGTTTGGTTTTTGCATAGGACTAAGAAAAATTGTAAATAACAGCAATGCCTTTGGGCAGGGAAACTGGAAATTGCAAACCTAAGGTTAATGAAAATGACCTTTCTGCACAAATGTTACTGTCAGAGGTAAAAAGAATGAGGTATGTGTTGGTTATGAAAAATAAACAAAAAAATAAAGCAAGCTCTCCTATCTCATTGTTTTTCATAATTTCTTGACCTTTTATTTCTCTTATTTGTAGGATACACTTCTGTATCAAATTTTGTTCTAACTTGTAGCATTCCATTCTTATCTAATTTCTCTGCTTTTAAGTTCAAAATATTTAGTTTGTTGATAACATAACGAAAAGTGTCCTTTTAGAGGCATCTGGGTGGCTCAGTCACTAAGAGTCTGTCTGCCTATGGCTCAGATCATGATCCCAGAGTCCTGGGATTGACCTCCCACCCCCACACCAAATCGGGCTCCCTGCTGGGCAAGAAGCCTCCCTCTCTCACTGTTTCTCTCTCTGTCAAATAAATCAATAATCTTAAATAAAAAGAAAAAAGAAAAGTGTCCTTTTTAGGTACGGATATGATAAGTCCTTCTGTGAGGTTTTCCTACAAAAACTCATAAAAAATGAGATAGGATGACTCTATGTTTAATGAAAAAGAATTAAAAGAAACAGAAGGACATGTAAATGTAGAAAATTCTTTGGATCCATCCAGCAGACATTCAGTTTACTACTGTGCTTCATGAGTAGGATACTGTGCTGTGACATGACTGATTACAACACAAGACAAAAAGTTATAAAAAACAGTGTCTGCCCATAATCTCATAGTTAAATTGGGTAAATATGATGTATGCACAGAAGCCATTACAGAATCAGCTAAAATATTTAAAAATAGCAAAAACTTAGTATTTTACATTACAGACAAACTTTGTCCCTGACTTTTCCTTTATACTTGAGGGGGGGAAAATGTCTTAACCACTCTCTTTAACAAATTATCAAAAATAGTACTATGGAAATGAAAGCACAAGAATTCTGCAAGGTTTCTTTACTTAATCATCACAAGGAGTTTTCTACCCAAAGACTGAAAGTCACCAAACTCCACTGTTACTATCATAGACATGAATTGCTTACTAATTCCAATGGAAGCATTAGGAATTTTTCTCTGAAAGATACTAAACACACATTTAATTAGAAATGTTTGGGTTCACTTGAGAAATCAGAGCTCTTGTTAGCAAATCTTTTGTGCAAAGAAAAACTGTGGTTACAACAGAATATAAAATCATGTACAAGGCACTTGAGAAAGTATGTACAAAGATACATGAAATTTAAAAGAAGTACATATGTTCTGGAGTCCTCTTTTCTGAAGTAACCATAGATGACATGGACAAAGGTATACAAATAAATGAAAAGATGTGTAGAATCCATAATTTAATCAGTCAGTGGAGGCTAAGGGTAGGAGTGGCAATATTTGTGCAGAGCATGTATCTACTTCCAGTTCAACCACATTCATTCATTCACAAAACATTTCTTTATCCTCCTATAACATTACACAGGTAAGGCTGACCACTCTTAAATCTTGTCTCCCCTCAGGGCTCTGTTTCTGAGAACACTGTTCTAGTTGTCTACCACTACTCTGATTCCTCTCTGTTTCTTGCTTGTCTTCGGTTCCTCTCAGGTCATGATTGTAGACCATCCCTAAGTTCTCTGGATCCTTGTGTTATTCCTTCGCTCTATCTATAACCTATTATGTCCTATAACAAAGCCTCAATTATCAACTCTCCTCACACGGCTCAGATTTCTCAACTGCCAGTTCAAAATCCTCTCTCTAACTTTCATTCTGAATATTCCTTCTTCTCTGGGCCCCTTGACATCTCTACCTGGACTTACCACATCCTAGGTAAGCCTCTCTCAAACCCTCTCCCTATAAGAGTTCTGTACTCCCCACTGAGTCTTCTCCTGATCTCCCTCCTCCATCCTGTCACTCCTCCTCTAGACTCAGGTTTGATGCCTCTGTTTTAAATGCCCAATTCTACCTCCCAAGCAGAAGTAAAGCCTCTGGTCGTGCAAACTCCCACAAAACAAAACTGTATCATGGCTACTTGTCTTCTATAACAATTTCCTTGTCATTTTTCAGTTTCTCTTCATGATATCCACCCCCTGGTCTTTCAGGGTTAAAAACTTTGAAATAACTTGATTTTTCTCTGTTATCCTCACATTTAACTAGGATGAAAAACTGTAAATTCTCCCCAGCAAAAAGCTCCTAGTCTGATACCTTATTTTAGAATTTCTGATCCCACTTCTCAAGCAGAAGTTGTCTCTTCTTTCCTCTAAACTCCAGCCAGCAAAGTAGCTGTTGCTACTTGTGTTCAAATATTTTATCCTCAACTGTGATTATACAGGAGACAACAATGGCACCTTCTTCATTTCAGTCTCTGCCACAGCAAAACCACACAGTAAATGATAAATTCTTTATTTACTCAGAGATTCTTCTTCTTTTATTCTCTGTACCTACACTGGCCTACCCAGAATACTAATCTTGTAATACGAGGTAGCTCACATCTTCAGTATTCGGGTCAATTCTGCCCCACTTTAACTTTATAGCCTTTGTTATGATCTTTTTGTTTTCATAATCACCATCATCATCGTCATCATCATCATCATTATCACTATCGAAGTCACATTTTTCCTAGATTTCCATGATCGAAGAATTTTCATACACTTATTTGTTATTCAGGACAGCGTGATATTCTTAAATAAACAACTCATCTTCCACAGGATAAAGAATAAGCTGAAATATTTGGAAAGACATAATAATGAAAGTATTCCCTGACCTTAAGAAGTTTACATTTTATAACAATCAAGCAATAAATAATACACGTGCATTTTCAACTAGTGTTTCTTGACCTGTGTTTTAAATTTGAGTAATTCTTTACCCACACTCTTTGAGGTACCTAAGATTTTTTTCCTTCGAAAATTTCCTTTTTAACCAGTGACTGAAGCAGAAGGTATGCTAGTACAGGTGTAATGAGAAAAGTGCACAAACCTCCCTAAAACCATTTAAATTTTTTTACTCTCCAATATCCCCACTGAGCCTGTATTAGTAAAAGATCTCTCACTTAATAATATTATATTTCAGGAATACCAGGGCTTTCTGAGATGCACAGAAATTAAAAGGAAGGAAATTCCGATTCTCAGGAGAAAAGCCCATGACTATGTAGAAATATTATCTCCTAAGTAGGCCAATGCTATTCAACAAAGCATTAATAAGATTAAGAAATTATTTTCTTTATTTTTCAAGGTTTGATGGATGTATCCTAGAGTTGCCACCCTGAAGACGTATCTCATTGCCCTATAAGGATTGAGGATGTCTAATTTTCCTTTCTCCTCTGCAATATTTATATTCAAAGCCTCAAACCTTTTTTTTTAACCCTTTATTTCATCACAGTAAATGTTAACAACCAATTTTTCATCCTATGCAACCATAAGGTCTAGGCGGAAAGCAACACACTGAAGTCCTCAGTAACCAAAGCAAAACAAAATCAAAGCTAACTGAAAAAAATTTAAAAACCCATTCATGCAGTTAATGCATGATAAAAAGATATCCTGAAAAAAAAAAAAAAAAAAAAAAAGATATCCTGGAGAGTTTTAACTTCTTTGCAAAGTTTGGGTTGGTTAAACATGTAAAATGAGAGGTTTAATTTGATGACCAAACTCTGCTTCCAAAACAGAGATATGAAGCTATTTCTCAGCAAAAAGATGTTCATTGAGTACATAAAATCTATATCGTAACAGATGATTGCTGCTCAGTAGTTAGCCATGCAATCTGGCTTAAAAGAGGGTGCCTAAAAGCTCATGATATAGGGTGAATTGAGAAATGCAAATGTCAGTTTACTACTAGATCAAATACAGCAAATATCGTCTTGGGGAGGATGCAGACTGATGCTCCAAAGGTTGGTTTTGTTTTGTTTTGTTTTGTTTTGTTTTGTTTTGTTTTTGTCTTTTTTGTTTTTTATGCTTAAGAATTAAAAGAATCTTTTACTATGATTACTCTTGTTCCAAATTTCTGTCCAATATATAAAATAAAGATTCCCTCACCAGTCATAATTCACTGACCTATGCCTTTAAGTATTCAGGTCTCATCAAAAACATTCCCCAAACCAATGACTTAGCAAAAGCATACCCTGAGACCTTGAAATAAACAACAAGATGGGAGATCTTTTAGAAAGGCATGCTCCAAACTGTCTTGGCTCAGCATCAGTGAAAATGGTAATTTTTATGACAACAGAAATATAATGTTAATTATTCCATGATATTCAGCCTAAATTCTATTTGTACCATGTCAGTGAATTTTAAATCCAGTTTGAAAGTTGAAAAAAAAAAATGGCTTTTGTTTATACATGAAACAGTGACCATCGTGTCTGCTGACTAAATCAAATCATTTCAAGCCGTAAGGTCAAAAGGTCCTAACAGAGCTGGAGTCAGGTCCCCTTTAGTTAAAAATTCATATGTTCAAATCAAATATCTAATACTTTTTCTTGACCCTGAAATGCTAAATAAAGCAGGTCAAAAGAATTTAAAGAAAACATAGTAATGGTGAACTATGTTGTCATTTTTAATATGTTTTACACAGAAGCTGAGTCATTAGGCTCTGAAATTTTATTCACTTAGAATTTATTTTAGAATCTACTTAATCAATATTCATAAGTATCCCTTACTGTCCTTTGTTTCTAAAATGAATACAATTCTATCGCCAGAACTCTTAGGTTTGGTTAAAAGCTTAAATTCTATGTTATTTTAACTTGTGCAAAATCAACTGGAGGACTAGAATAATTATCCAAATAAATCAACCAAAAATAAAGCACTTGGATGTAACACATAATGAAAAAGATGTTTTATACCGGAATTTTACAAATGACACTTTCAGTTCCTTACTTGAGTGGTTGAAAAACTAGGCGTGGTTCTTGGACTTATGGAGTACTTGTAGTAGGCAAGATGATGGCATCCCAAAGATATGCACATTTTATTCTCTACAACCTGTAAATACATATGACAAGAGGCAATTGAGGTGGCTAGTAAAATGACCTCCAAATAAGGAGACTCTGACCAACAGATGAGATTTTTTTTTTCCAGCCCAATGTAATCAGAAGGGTTTTTATAAGTGAAAAAGAAAAACAGGAGATTCAATATCAGAACGACACAGTCTAAGAAGGACTGTGCTGGCCACCAGGTCCTTGCTGTCTTTAAAGCGGGGAGGTCACCTTGAATCAAGGAACTGCACTGCTTCTAAACACTAGAAAAGTCAAGAAAACAGATTCTCTACCAGTCTCCAGAAGAAAAACACCCTTTCTCCGACCTTGATTTTAGCCCCTGCAACGTTTTGTACTTATAACATCCAGAACTCCATTAAGGCAACAAATGTGTGTTATTTTAAGCCATTAAGTCTTTGGAAATTCGTTATAGCAGTAATGAAAAACGAATACAGATATTCTCACAAATATATTACTAATAGCTCCTGGATGGATTATAGGTAGCAACATTCCTAATACCTAGTACAGCGCCTGGTACATTGCTAAAGTAATTACATTTGACTGATAACCGCATTCAGCTTCCATAATGGGTAAATAATCAGACAGATACAATATTAAGTTCATAGTATAATCCCTGATACAAGCCACATGTATAAATTGGTTTTTGAAGGATTTTGGAAGACTAGAAAGAAGACTTCATCCTCAATTTTGCTTTTTTTTTTTTGGTAGAAACAGCAAAATTCATGTGCAAATAAAAGAAATGAAAGAAAATAATGTACTGGAGAAAGAATGAAAAATTCATTAAGTCCATGTAGTCTACTCCTCTCCAATAGTGATGGACAGATTCCACACAGGGAACTACTTCCTGGTATCCTTTTTTACAGCTAACAAACACAATTGAAAGTAATGTATTACACATGGGAGAAAGAAAAGAGGGGGCAAATGTCATAGTTGTAATGGAAAGAGATTTGACTAGGAAGACCAGAATGCATTTTAGATGTTCTGTTTGCTTCAGACACCAGAACAGAAAAAGACACCAGAAAAATAGACATATAAACCTCCTACCCTACTATAAATTATGGAAAAGTGTTGTTTGCTAGTTTGTTTTTTGGATTTACACAAACCTGGTTCAAATTAGAGACTGGCTAGGGAGTCAAATTGTGTTTTTTTCTCTGGAGTCACTCAAGGTCAAATGGGTCAAATATAGCACTTGATAGAATTTCCCAAATAAGTAAGAAAACCTTGCCTTTGAGGATTCAAGGTCTCTTCAATACCCACTAAATGTCGTTATTTCTGGGGAAAAGGTCAAACCCCCTTAAGAGAATCTAAATCCATTATAATAAGTTAAATTGATGAAATTGAGAGAGTATCAAACATTCTGAAGTTTTGGCAAATATAAACAAGAGATACTTTTATATATGATAAAAGTATATTTTTGAAAAGGAAAATGATAAATCCAAACCTCAAAATAACAATCACCCCTGACTATGCGTCCGGACAATGGAATAGTAAAGGAGCACCTCATGATGAAGCCGTGTTTGTTACATTTAAGTTCTTTCTTTTTTTTAAAGATTTTATTTATTTATTTGACAGAAAGAGAGATCACAAGTAGGCAGAGAGGCAGGCAGAGAGAGAGGAGGAAGCAGGCTCCCCGCTGAGCAGAGAGACCGACACAGGCCTCGATCCCAGGACCCTGAGATCATGACCCAAGCCAAAGGCAGAGGCTTTAACCCACTGAGCCACCCAGGCGCCCTGTTACATTTCAGTTCTTAAACTGAGTGATGATTTCATAGGTTCAGTTTTATTATTATGGCTCATATCTTTCATATATATATTAACTACTTCTATGCATCAATTTCGAGGAAATAAGAGGCAAATTATATCTACCTACAACAAATTTGCATTTTAATAATGAAAAATGAAAAATCCAACAAGAGAGGGATGGGGAAATTAAATGTCAGTACCACTGCCTCCAAGAAGAAATTTCTCATATGCTGCTTTCCAGAAATGTTACTGCCACCGTTGCCATTGCACTGAGACTCCCAGCTGAACTGGCAGCCCAGCCTGCGGATCCCAGCCTGGGATCATCAGGGTCGCTGAAAGCAGACGCTCAATTGGTTGAGTCACTCAGGCACCCCTGGACGTACTATAC
Organism: Spilogale gracilis; assembly: GCA_004023965.1. NCBI lineage: Eukaryota > Metazoa > Chordata > Mammalia > Carnivora > Mephitidae > Spilogale > Spilogale gracilis. The sequence continues at coordinate 45,554 of PITA01015439.1, forward strand.
ATTTATTATAGAAAAACCTTTTCTGTAACACAAAAAGCGAGTCAAGTTACAAAGGGATTGTTCCAAAACAGATTGAAACTGTACATCTAAAAATTTTATCTAAATATCAACTGCTAAGGGATGAATTTAGAACACCAATTAAGCAAATAGAAAAGTATGAATTATTGCCAAAAGATAAAATTAAGGTTTAAGTGTCTTTGAAGTAGAATTTTTTTTTTTTAAAGATTTTATTTATTTGAGAGAGCGAGCAAGCATGAGCAGGGCAAGGATCAGAGGGACAAGCAGACTCCTCGCTGCGTGTGGGGTTTGACAGGGGTCTCAAGAGGGGGCACCATCCCAGGACCCTGAGCCCAAGTCAGATGCTTAACCAACTGAGCCATCCAGGTACCCCTTTAAAGTAGTATTTCTAAACTCTCCCCCTAACCGCTAAACTTTAAAGATTCATCAATGTCCTCAAGATAAAAACTCTAGTGTAAGCTTAAATTCCAACAGCTAAAGAATGACCACTCTAGCACATCAGTTCTAATTCTGCCTGAATTGTCACATAAAAATGAGATTACCTTAAAAATAAATTGCAACAATATATGATAATCACAACTCAAGTGCCTATCTTCATGTTTCTCCTCTGATATCAGATTTTCTGTAGCTCTGAGGAAATATAATGGACGCATTTATCTGGCCTACTCCAGTTCTGATATGTTTTTACATCCATTTATGTGTGTGAACAGGAATACAGTTTATGTTCAGTTTCTATATAAACATTATTTCAGGGAAACATAAATGTTAGCCTCTTTTACTTTAAACCTCATCCTGCTATTATATGGATAATCTCTTAGCTATCCCCCAGAACTGCTCTGAATCCTGAGGGCTCAAAAAATAAAGAAAATGTGAGTAAAGTGATAGTTTGGTGTATAAAGTAGCCTGTACAACCCACTCATAAACCCCACGGAGTAAGAAGTGACATACAATTATCAGACATCTGGGCTGTAGATAATCTTCCCATCATTTAGAATCGCAGAGACAGCAGCACGTTTACTTGAAAGAAAAACATAGAATCCAACCCTGAAAACTGGTTCAGACAGCTCCTCTTTATTAGAGTCAACTGCTTTATTCCTTTGGTAATAAGAAAAATCCCCTCCTTTCATCTCGGCCGATGACCTTGCTTTATACTTTGTTGAGAAAATTTAAGAAAAAGAAAGGGATGCCTTCAGAGTTCCTTCAATAAACCCACCAGCCACCTGGATCTCTTCAGGTACAACCTGCTTTCTTTCTTCTGACAAGGAATGAAGTGTCCCTACTTTCTTTTAAGGCCAATCTTTTCATATCAGTTCAGTGCCCCTGTCCACTCCTGAGAAGAATTTAGGTCCTTTATTCATCTGCTCCACCACTATCAATCTCTGCTTCTCTGTTGTAGCATTCCCATCATGAAAAAAACAAAAAACACCACAAAAAAACGAAACAAAGCAAAACAAAAAAATACTCTATCTTAATCCTGTAACCACTCTGTTATCATTTCCTTTTGTTGTTGCTGCTGCTGCTCCTTAAGTAGAGAAGTCTTGGAAAAGTTGTTAATAATTGTGTCTCCAGGACCCACTCTATCAGGTCCCCATCTACTGAGACCACTCTTGTCGTGACAACCCCGGGCCTCAGGGATGACACATGTCATGGCTGCCTCTGTGCTCTCTTCTTATTCATCCTGAGACATTTGCCAGTCTTGAGAATCCCCCGATTCCTGGCACAGGCTTTTGGCATCGACCGTCCAAGGCATTTTGTTCCTGGTTTTTGTCTTGTCCCATGAGCTGCTGCTTCTAAGTTTTCTTTTCTGGTTTCAGCACATCTAGGGGAAACCCAAGTATTCCAGACTTTGAGGCCCCTTGTTTTTTCCTATTTGTATTTATTCCCAGGGGATTTCTTCCATTCTCTATACTTTAATGTGCAAAGTTATGTATCTAACCCGGATCTATTGGCTGAGCTCCATATTCCGATGGACAAGTATTTATAACATATCTTCATATCTATGTCCAAAAAGGCATTATCCTAATTTCTCTCTTAGCTCCCAGAGCAGTTAGGATGATGCTTTCAAATATAAAATGATTTTCTGAATTCCCAGGGCTCAAAATCAATGGCTTGACATTACATTTAGAGTCAAATCTAAACTTCTTTTCAGAATTTACAAGAAGTTCTGGCATTCACCTAGCTCTCCTACATTATTTCTACCACATTCTTCTTACTTCCCTCTGCTCACTTCAATTTTACATCTTTCAGACTTCACTAAAATCAATACATAACTTTTAAAATTTCTCATATGTGGCCCCCTTCAACAGACTTTCAGGGCTTTTTTTTTTTTTTAACTGCTAAAATACTGTTCTCTATTTGTATTGCTTAACCTTTAATTAACTTCAAGTTATGTTTTTTAATGAATGATTATTTAACAGAAGTTTATTCTTAAATGTACAAGATCTAAGACAACACTTCACTCTAGCTCTAGGTGGCAATAGATATTATAACAGGGAATCCAGACGTTTAAACGAATGGAATTAAGGATCATCATTGCCTCAAACACAAGAAACAGCTTACTTTGTGCCCGATTTCTTAATTCCACCTGTGACCAGGAGACCCTTCCGCGCGCACAGCGTGCATTTTCAGCTCGTGGAGTTGCTTCTACTTCTCTTTCTGCTTCTGCTTAAATGCCCTATATCGTCCATCTGCTTGGTGCGCTGCGTGGGCTGCTTCGGAGGTGTCCTCTTACCACCTTCACGGGTGGACATGGCAACTGCTGTCCCTTCCCTGGAACCTATCGCTGGAAGCTAGTGGTTGTGTTTTGATTAAATCGATCCTTATATTTATTGGTCACTCACAGTATTATTAAAAATTTTCACCACTGATTTTTCAAATACTCTATGGAATTTGATAAAGAGGGCTCCTGCTACAATTCATGCCACTATTATTTCAGAATAAAGAGGCAAATATGCAACCAAGGCCATATGCACCGAGTCATCAGTGAAACAACTAGACACGACAGCAGAACCTCTTAAGGTACTGTGATTTTCCTCACCTCCCAGGGTTTGTCTGGTTTTCCCCGTCCCATGCCCCACCACCCTACAGCAAGATTTATAAGAAGTTCAGTTTCTAATAATGAATGAGTCCAAATTTTGATTTTTCTCTCCCATAAGGCCAAGAAGACATTGGTATGTCTTCTTTTTTTTAAATAATGTATTTTATTTTTTCAGTGTTCCAAGATTCACTGTATATGCACCACACCCAGGGCTCCATGCAATGCTTGCCCTCAGTACCCACCACCGGCTCTCCCATCCCCCCACCCCCTCCCTTCCAAATCCCTGAGTCCACAGCCTCTCATGCTTCATCTCCATCTCTGATTTACCCCAATTCACATTTCCTTTCCTTCTCTTAATGTCCTCTATGTTACTCCTTATGCTTCATAAATAAGTGAAACCAACCGTATGTCTTTTCTTACTTATTGTAAGGAAGTTTGAGCTCAATGATTACTTTAAACAATTTTATCTCAAAATGATACCTACTTTTCCTCTATCTTGTTTTGTTTCTACTTGATTTTATTTGTAACTATTGAGCTTAAATATATTTTTGTGGTAAGCCTTGGCAAATCTTTTTGCAAGTAAATGGAATATATAAATTTTTGATATACAAAATATACTGCAGGACAGTGTTGAGCTGTTTACCAACAACTCTCTTAAAATGGAGCTCATGGTTTTAGTAAATGAAAAGTTGACTATAAACCAAAGCTAGGGTTTATAAAATCACTATTAATCTAAGGCTCCTGTAACAGAAAATGGTGTTCTAAAGGGGCCAAAAGTAATCCCACTGTAGTCTGTGATTAGACAGTACTGTTCAGTAGATATATAAAGTAAGCCACATGTGTGCTTTTAAATCTTTCTTTAGTCATATTAAGTAAAAGAAATAGATAAAATCAATTTTATTAATATATTTTATTTAAATATATTTAATATATTAATATATAAAGTATATTAATATATTTTATTTAATAATATATAAAGTATATTAATATGATAAATATATTTTAAAATAAAAATAAAATTATTTCAATATAATTATATTATTAAATGTTATATTTTAATTATCAAAAGGTGCTATGATTTCAACATGCAATATAAAAATTAGCAACATGCTATTTTATTTTTTTCTAAGTATTTTAAAGCCAGTGTCTGTTTTACACTTACAGCACATCTCAAGTCAGACTGCTCAAATACTCAACAGCTACCTCTGCGAGCTGCCACCATACTGGCCAGTATGCTAGATTATATCTGTAAGTGAATATCAATTTAAGATGCACATACATTTAAGAGGCTACTACAGAAATCAAAATCCCAGTCACCATTATGTGGAATGCATATGAAGTTTAAATAATATAAATGGAGGACAGATACCTTTATTTCCCCTGAACTCTATTTCAGTGATTCCATAATATAGCATTTTAAATATTTCTTTTTTTTTTTTTTTTTTTTTTTTTTTTTTTTTTTTTTTTTTTTTTTTTTTTTTTTTTTTTTTTTTTTTTTTTTTTTTTTTTTTTTTTTTTTTTTTTTTTTTTTTTTTTTTTT
>PITA01015440.1:0-50136 GCA_004023965.1 Spilogale gracilis
GATCACTGCTTCGATCTCGTTACTGGATATAGGTCTATTCAGATCGTCAATGTCTTCCTGTTTCAGTCTTGGGAGCTTATAGGTTTCTAGGAATGTATCCATCTCTTCTAGGTTGTTAAACATATTGGCATATAGTTGTTGATAGTAATTTTTGATGATTGTTTCTATTTCCTTGGTGTTAGTTGTGATCTCTCCCCTTGAAGTACAATTATTAATACACATTAATTGGTTTATTAATTTTTTCCATTTACACTTTTATTTTATAAATTTTATTTGTCATTTATTTTCATTCATTTTTTCTTATTATTATGTTCAGTTAACCAGCATGTAGTTCATCATTAGTTTTTGATGTAGTGTTCGATGATTCACTAGTTGCATACAACACGGTTGTGAATGTACATTTCATCACTGTAAATATAAGAACTCTAATTTAATCTATTTTGCCTTGAATTCAACTTGGATATTAATATAACTCCTGTCTTATTTTTGCTAAGTAGTTGTCTAATATACCCTAGTACTAAACTTTGAATCACCTTACTTTAGATTTTCTCTTGTTAGATTTTATTATGTGATACATGCTGAAAGCCTTTTTCTTAAAATAAAAAGCAAATGATTTTACTACATCTGTTGACGTGAGAGAAAGTTCATCCTAGTTTTATTTTAAACAACAAATTGATTATTTTACTTAATGTTCTAGTAGACAATTTACATACAACCTCATCTCTTAAGTTTATGAAATAATTTCCATATGAATGGCTTAAAAGCAGCTTTGGTAAAGAATGGGATAAAACAGCAAAAAAAAATTAAACATTTGCCAATGATATTTAAATACAACATAGAAATGATATTTGCATGATACGTGTTCTCATTGTTTCCTTGTGGTTGGTTTTCTCACCGTTATGCAAATAACAGACCTGAAGTCAGTTGCTGTTTGCCATACTAGGTCAAAGAAGTTCACTCAGCTTCAAATTATTTGAAGGGCTTGTTTAGAAAATTCTAAGATTTTGAACTCCCATACTGTCATGGCTCCATTAATTCCTGTGGGGCAGAATTTTCGGTAATCTTGCTTGTTCATTTGAGTAATGCTATCTCTTCTGGTGCAGTATCTCTGACGCTGTGATGTAGTACTCAATAGTGACTCCCTTGTCCATGTTCTGGAAGTATTCCATAGCAAAGCTGTTGTGCTGGATGCTGGAATGTCCAGTTTGGAGACTAAAGTCAAGGAGCCACTGGGTAGCAATTGTGGCTGGCGGCTACACAACGCTGTGTTGTCTGAGGCAAATAATTCATTCACCATTCAGGAGTGGCAGCAACTGTTTTCAGTTGAAATCTGAACACCATTTGAGGCATCAGCAGTAGGCACGTTGCTGTCATGGTTGACCTAGGCCACAGAACTCCCACAGGCAGAGAGGTGAAACTGAGACCCAGCTCCCAGTACCGTGAACTGATATCAGCTAACCAATATGCACCTTGCTGCCTTATGGCATACTTGTTGGTTTTCATTCACTTCCTTAATGTATACAGAACCACTCTGCATTTGAAATCACATAATCCCACTGTTAGGAAAACATTGTTGGGATGCCAATACAAACTGAGGACCTTTTAATGTGTTTGCTTACCCACTTGCCATTTTCATGTTCAACTAATAAACAGAAATGAGTTGTGCTTCACTATTCACAGCAAATTTGTTCTTTAGAAGAGACGACTTCAGGAAAATGGTTACATAAGTAAGTCTGAAGGAAAGGTTTAGACACCATCTTTCTGACTCCTGCAAAGAACAACGCGGTCATTCTTGAAAGACCAATAAACACCTGCAATGTGTCCATTGTACTCCTGGAGTTCATGAGGTTTCACCCACTATCTCCCATTCTTCTTACAAATGGGAGCTCTGGTTATTGTGACTGAGGGCACTATAAGTATACCAGGCATAACAAGTGATTGGCTTTAGTAAAAAGTTGTTGAGGTGAAAATATTCTTGTGTTTTCAAAAGGTAGAAAAAAGTTGTTGAGGTGAAAATATTCTTGTGTTTTCAAAAGGTAGAAAGCTAGAATCAGGGCAGTCTTGAGAGTTTCAAAGTGGAGAATCTAAAGACTCTAGGCAGTCAACATGAACAAGCTCTGTTGTACTCTACAACTTTACAGTGGGTTGTATCTTCCTGATTTTGTTTTTTAATATGTATTCTCCTTTGCCAAAGTTTTGGAGTACTTTACCTTTTTTCTAGTTGTTACTTTGAATGTTTATTTTTTCTTAAATTGTTTTCTATGAATAATAATTTATTTCCCCTTACAAAAAGTGAAATTAGTGAAATCTTCCTCTGCTTGTCTTTGTTCTCACCTTAACCACCATTAAACCACCAAATTTAGTTATAGAATTCTCTTTTTGACAACTCTAACCTCTCTCTACATTCCATCTCTCAATTTTAAAATTTCAGTACTGTTTCTGTATTGTTACAGATTTTAAGTTCATTCTATTTTGTAATCACATTTGCCACTGTTTGACTTTAGTTCTACAATTAAATAAGTTAAATAATCATTAGAGTTCTTTGGCCATGGCCTCTCCGTGCATCTTTTCATTGGCTGAAATTAATCTTGTAATAGATATTTAAGGGCTTATGGGGGGCCCGTGTTTCATTTATAGTATTCTATCATGCATCTAGCAATACATCTACAATGTATTCATAATGTTATGTGCCAGCCCCTGAAATATATACACTCAAGTCTTGAATTCTATAAAATGCATTTTTAGGTTTTTAATTCAAAATATTGTTAAGAAAGAGAAAAGTCTATTTTTTTGTTAAAAATGAGAAACAAGATAGTTTTCCACCAAATGTAAAAATGTTAGGTATAAAACAATTTCCCATGAATCTGACAATTACCTCATAAAATGTTAACTACTTAAGAGTTCTATCTGTGTAAGTATGAGGTTTTTGCTGTTATTGTTATACAGTTCTTTAGTTAAGATTATAACAAAGAAGTTGCATTAGTATCTAAAACTCTCCAACACCTTGCCATTTCTCCCTTTGTCTTCAGTGAATAGTTCATGTACCCAGTCACTAATACCTTGATATAACTGAATGTTATCAATAATTTCTAATTGCTCATTGAATGGTCAACACGGATGCCCCTGTAGCAACTCAAACTCATTCTCCTTTCCTCTCAAACCAGGCATTCTCCATGAGAACTATTCTTAACATTTTGTAGTCATTTTTGACTCCTCCTATTTCCTATACATTGTGAACCCTGTTCCACCCACTGTTTGTAATCCCATCAGTTGTAAATTCTCCCATGGGGACAGTTTTCTTTTCATTTTCTTTGTTGTTATTCTACTTTAGGCCCTCATTTGGCCTTCAGCAATAGCTTCTTAAACATCTTCCTCCTTTCCTAATGAATTATATACTACTGGAAAATAATCTTCCTAAAGCATGTTACAAGCAACCCAGGTATATTTTAAACCAGGATTCTATATGCCAGAATTTACATTTATATAGATATTTTTCCTTGTTCAGAAGCCTTATGATTTTTTCTGGTAATTTCGTTTTTTTAAATGAAAGTATATTAACATACTTAGAAGTAGAGATTTAATGAAATTTTGTTAATCCTTTTAAGTGTAAAAAAAATCCTTTAGTAAAGTGACAAGCACTTAACAATTTTATATTATATCTGAGTTTTCATAATTCATCTTTGCTCAAAGTATGTATGAAAATAGTGAGAATGAAGCTGTTGGGGGAGGGACTTTGAGAAACTAATTGGAGACTTTGAGAGACTAACATTTGTAGAAATTGTTAATGTTTATTAATAACAACTATGCTAACTGATCTCTAGATTAGGATTATAATTAATAGCTTTCTTTGTTATTTCTAATAAATATAGAAATGGGTTGGGAATTTTCTTTCTTCATTTGTGAAGTGGGAATAATGTCAACTACCCTGTCTTGGGCATTATGTCCAAATCATTTAGCACAGTATCGGATACATTGTGGGAGGTCAGTGAATAGAACTATAAGATTGATTCTTCCTTTGATATCCATTATCAATTATAATGGTAAAATACCAACTTATAACAATTTCTTAATATTGAACTAATAGTACTACCTAATATGTTAGTGCTTTGCATTTATAAAACATGAATTAATCAAATTCATGTAAGATTACATGTAATTAGATATTAAATGTAATAAATTATTTATTGTCTAACAATTATTTAATTTAGATACAATGAGGTGAGATACATGAATATACTCCATAAACTTTGGGTGGGTAACACGTTCTATGACCTAGCTTCAAATCTTGCCATTTATCACATAAACTGTTTCTGCTCTGAAGAGAAAAAAAAAGGTTTGGGAATAGCAAGAGCAAGTTTAAGGAGCTGCTAAGAAAATCAAGGAAAATAGTGTATGTGAAGCAGCTTTATAGACTCTAAAAAGTAATGCAAAGACTAATTACTGTATTTTTGTTTTGTAACCATGACATTAGCTGGATTTAATGCTATGGCTTTAAGTTAGAATAAGGGAGATGAAAGCAAAGGCAGTTAAATTTAAAAAAAAAGAAACCTACGCTGGAAAAAGCAGATAAAAGTTCTGAACAAAAAATTTTTGAAGATCTATTTAATAAAGCATTGTTTATTTCAGAGTTTAAATTATGGATAAGCCTGTGACCCCCACAATAAATAAACTAAAAGTGAATCAAATTTTGTATGACTTGTCTAAAATTTAAAAAAAAGCTAGGGCTCCATTCTCTTATGTATCAGGTATTTTTTGTTGTTGTTGTTGTAAAATAGCACAATAATACTAATATACAGAATGGGGAAAAATAATTCTGGAAGAAATGATGCTCATTTACATGATTACAGTCACTAAGGATAGGGTCCATATGCATGATTATTCAATGTTCAAAAACATTTTCATGCTAAAAGGAAATGAAACATTATATATCTTGGTGTATCATGATTTATCAAACGCAACTTTATAAAATTATTGTTAACAAATGAAATGTTGAATGCTGCCAACAGAACTGTATGGTGATTTTTAAGAAAGCCTTTTTGGAAAGCCATCAAACACTGCCATCTAGGAAACTTGTTATTCATGGACTGGTTGGTAAAAATGCTCAGTCAAATGAATATAAGAAAACTTAAAATTGTTGGCGTACCGTACCAAGATCAGCCTTAAGATCTATTGGCAGACTTAACTTTCTTGATCCTTTAACTGAAACAACAGAAAAAGGAAAAAGGCAGTTGTTAACTATATAAATTAAAGAGGAGTGTGGGGGAACAGTTGCTTTACAGTGTAATTATTAAATCCTGATGAGCATTGTATTTAGTGAGCATGTATAGAAGCAGAAATACTGTCTGATGTTAGTTTGTCATCATTCAGTAGTAAATATTTAATATGCAAACAGAAACATGAGAGAAGCAATTGTTCTTACAGTAAATGATTAAGTATATCTTTGCATAGGTTTTTTTTTTTCACATATGGTATCAGATGTGATTTTTTTAATTTGGGAAGAACCAAAAATCCATTTCAGATCAATCTAATAGGTAAAGAAATATTGCAACAAATGTATGAGCTCATTTCATAAATAAGTGATAAGTCTAAATACCGATGATAAAACTCCCAACATTTTTTGAAGTAGAAAGAAAAATTCTATTGTAGATGTATATGATATAGTCAAAGAAACTTTACCATGCCAATGGCAGATGAAATGACTTCAATATTTAATAGTACAATGTTAAATTCAGTAGATAAGATCTTGAAAATAAAAATTTGAAAATGAATTTAATTATATTATAAATCAAGCTATCAAACAATGTTTGAATAGTCCAAGAAGATACCTATAATTTATTTATCTGTTAATTATTTATCTTAATAAAAATTTCACATTGGGTATCTCAAAATAGTTAACTGGAATGCATGTTAACACATGTTAGACATTTTTCATCAATACTTTAAGATCATCAATTAGTTTATGCCTTCTAATCAGTGATTTTTCTTTACAAATAGGAAAGTTATTTTAAAATAAAGATGCAGATGACAGAGTTGAAAGAATACAATTTAAAATTAGAAGACCTAGCTCATAAATTTCTGAATTTTCCTACATAATATTACTTCAAAAAGACTTGGAGGGAGGGGGTTGGAGGGATGGGAGAGCCTGGTGGTGGGTACTGGGGACACCTAAAGCGTGGAGCACTGGGTGTGGGGAATGGGGAATGAATCTTGGAACACTGGAAAAAAAATTTTAGTAACAATAAAAAAAAAATCCATTCATCAATTTGTAGCTTGATCTTGTAGCTTAATCTTATCTGTCAAATAACATTCTTGATATTGTCTTTAATGTTTCTGCTATAATATGATTGGAATACATTTTATAACAGACTTTAGAAAGCCTAAATATAAACTTAAATATATTTTTTATGTGTCATGAAATATTATCTCTTGATTCCCCCCCAGTTGTTTAAAAATTAAAAACCTATTCTTATTTCACAAGTCATAGCAAGATGAGTGGCAAGCTGGATTTGACCTGTGGACTGTGGTTTGCTGACTACTGTATTCCATGCTAAACTACTTGTAAAAGGAAACCTAAGAATTATCATTCTAATCAGAATAGCAGCAGGCAAGCATTGGTATAAGACATTAAAAATAATTCTATTAAGATTAAGGTACAACCAAGAAATCAAATTTTAGTAATTTGGGTTTAGAATTAGCACATGCAAAAGTTATTTATATCAAAATATGACAAACAAAATATATGCAATATGCTCAATAAGAAGTTGCAAATACATTTTTTAAATTCACAATTCAGATGAACTGAACAACTGGGGGTTTATTTAGTATTTAGATAGTCTTTAGTTTTTTAATAACTAATAATAATGGAAGGATTTGTATCATAATTTCTCTTGTTTCTATTTTGTTTTTAAATATGGTATTTTAGGGCATGTGGGTGACTCAGTTAAGTAGCAGACTCTTGGTTTTGGCTCAGTTCAGTTTTGGGTCCTGGACTGGAGCCCTCTCCCTCACCCCCAGGCTCCATACTCAGCAGGGAGTCTGTGGATTTTTCTTTCCCTCTTCCTCTGCTCCTCCCCCTGCACCTTTTCTCTCTCGCTCTCTTTCTCAAATAAATAAATAAATAAATCTTTTAAAAAATATGGTATTTCAGGGGCGCCTGGGTGGCTCAGTTGGTTAAGCTACTGTCTTTGGCTCAGGTCATGATCCCGGAGGTCCGGGATCGAGCCCCACATCGGGCTTTCTGCTCCGCGGGAAGCCTGCTTCTCCCTCTCTCACTCCCCCTGCTTGTGTTCCCTCTCTAGCTGTGTTGCTCTCTGTCAAATAAATAAGATATTTTAAAAAAAATGTAGTATTTCAACGTATCTATATAGTATTATCTTTAAGTGGATTACTAAGATGTTTTCAGAGAGGGCAAATAGTTCCTGCCTATTGGTCAGTAAACCCAGATACATAAGCAGGACAAAGACCACAATGTCACATGCCCTCCCACTTTCCACTATTCTTTTTGACAGAAAATTCACATCCTATATTCTAGTATCTAACTTACTCTGGCTCCCAAATCTGTTCGAGGTTTTTTGGATCCCCTCCTCCATTTTGTTACCTCTTTTTGGTTTTCTGTAGAAAGCCTGAAAACTGAGGTATCCTCACAAACCCCATGTTCATCAGTATAACTGAGGGAAGGAAAGGGAATGATTTGATAATGGGATTAATTAGGGAACTTTAAGAGCAGCGTTAATAATAGATGTCTAATATTCATGCACAGAATGATTCTCGTCACTTGCCCAACTAGTACACTCTTTTCTTGGGGTGAGGAGGCAGTGTTCCTTGTGTCCAGATAACAAGTAAACTCTTACTCATTCTTCAAGACTCCTCAAAAATCACCTTCTTTCTGAATGTAATTCCAAACTTAAAGCTTCATCTGGTGCCATTATCTTAACCTTCATAGCCCCTTGTGCACATTTCCGTTATTACACTTAACACATTTTATTATACTTGATTTTTTTTTTTTTACTCCTCATTAATAGCCTGAAACTGAGTTCTCCAAAAGTAAGGGTTATATTCCCAATACCTAATAAAGTACCGACACAGAGTAGGTGTACAACGAGTGTTTGCTAAGTAAATGTTGAAAAAAAAACAGTAAAATCAAAAGATAAGGGGTAAAGAGTTATTCTGAAGAGGGCTAAGCAGACAGAGAAAATATGTTTAAATGTTAGAGAAATATGTTACACAAAATATTTGAAGAATTTGGGTTGGAAGATAAGTAAGGCAATTTGTCTTGGAAATGTATAAAATGGAAACAATACATATTAAACTCTGCAGTGTGCCCCTGGGAATGTGGCTCTCTGAGTTCCTTCATTTTTACTGTTCTCTAAGCTAAAGCATACACTCTGCTGTCATTACATATTGTTAGCTGCAGGGGAGAAAATGGTTAATAGAAACTTCTCACTACACTCTGGCTCAGCACATCACACAAAAAAAGAGAATCTTGGTTCAAAGGAACCTTACAGGTCTTTTACTCCAATATCTTATTCAAGGGAACTATTTCTCCTACAACATTCTTGATATCTTATCTGTTTAAATACTTCTGATAGAAAACTGTAAAGGTATAAAAAAATCCAATTTGGGGTTGCTATATTACTACAAAATTTCCTTCTATGTGAGCTCAAACTACTTTCTTTTACCATTTATAATTTGTCCCAGCTGTAACCTCTGGAGCAATAAAGTAAATGTTTCTTGCTCTCACATGCCAGATCTCAAAGACTCTGCAAAGGCTTAGCGGCCACCTCCAGGTACTTTCAGTAGATCAGCAAGAATTTTTAAGAAGGTGATACTGATACAAAAAGGTTGGCAGATCACATTCTGAGAAATAACTTTTTATGGTTTTATGAATATTAACCAACCTATGGGACTTTCACTAAGGACCCTTCTGCAAGAAGTATTTCCTGAGATGCATCTCAGATTTTTCATACAAGGGACCACATTGTCCACAGATGTTAAATTAGATATGGAAACAATTACAGATAGACATAGCTAATAGTTTGATGAGCTTTTTAAATTGATCATTATAGTTTTGAGTTGATAGGTACTTTTTTTTTGGTTCTTTTAAGTAAAAAAAAAATTCAATATATCTTTGATCTTATATTTCCTAATTTTGAATGAAACGTGGTAGTTATAAGGACAGTAAAACCCCTGTTAGAAGAGGTTAGATGCCTTTTTCCCCTCTGTAAATTTCTACAAAGACTTTTGCTCTTCTCTAAGGCAGGTTTCCTGGTATTTGATGAAGTAAAGCCCAGTGATCCAGGGCACAAGTGAGCTGGATTCATATCATGACTCAGCAATTTGCCAGCTGAGTTATATTGGGCCAATAGGTATTTAATCTCAGGGAGAGTATGTGTCCCTTTCTCTATAAAATGAGAGTAAAATAGTGCCTATTTCATAGGGATCTCATCAAAATTAATGAAAGGAGTGTGCAAAATGCATTTAGCATTGTATGATATCTAATAATCATTTAACTATTAGCTATTTTCATTACTAGTTGGCAAGAAAATATTGTCACTCTGTGGTATTCTTTATCAAAAATGACCTATCTGGGCAACATGTTCTGTTTAAAATTTGGTGCCTTTGATTAAATGCTGAATACTTGAGATAGTCTCCAGTTGTATATAGCACTATTATTTGTATGCTCTAAGAGTCCACTCTCTTTTCAATAGTGATGCCATATACTTAATTCATTATGGGCTCATTTTCCATGAAGATCTCTTTAAATCATGGGCATTCTTATATAGAACAGTATCTTTCATCCTTCACACCTTGAAAAACTCCCTGTCCTGGTGCATAGACAATACAGAAAATAATGCTATAGGTAATCAGCCACAGGGCAGGGAATATTGATGCATAGAGTGTTAGACTAAAAACAGTTTTATTTCTTATGATTTTAGCTCTGTTAGATTCTGGGAAGAATGTCAGGAAATCCTTGTTACTTTAACATGTCATGGCATATGTTTTTGAAAAAAACCCCACAAAATTTATAACTATACACTAAAAAGGTGAATATCCTATGTAAATTATATCTCAATAAACCTGTGTGAGAAAAATTCACAGGAAAGCATCCCCACAGGTAGGGTTTATCACTTACCTAATCACATCTATCACCTCACTTACCTACAAGATATTAGGTAGGATGGTATGAGATCAGAGATGATATGAATGAAATGTTTGGCTGGGGGCAAGAAACACACTAATATTTAATAAATTCTGGCTTAAAGGTCAGGTGATGGCCAAGCCCTATAAAAGCACCAGATTATAAATCTTTGCCAGATAATTATCTCTATTCTAGATTTTCTGCCTCCAATTTCAGGTTCAGTTACAGTAATGAGGCAGAGTAGTCTGGTGGCTTAGCATAGTTTATACCAGAATGAGGTCATATGCTGAGCTCTAAATATGAACAGAACTTCAGGCATTACAATAGTATTTTTCCTAGGGGTCATGTATCTTTAGTGCCTCAAATCCTTCAATCACTTGTATATTTATTTGCTTTTTTCTTAACTCCTAATTCAAGTCAAAGGCAAAGGAAAGTGCAGCCTGGTTTATCTGAGAGATGTGTTGGCTTCAAACAACTATCAGAATAATAGAGACAACTCTGATTATTGGGTGTACCTCCCAACTCTGTGCAGCAATTACATAGCACCGTGGGGTGGGGGACGCCTGGGTGGCTCAGTCGGTGAAGCGTCTACCTTCGGCTCAGGTCATGATCTCAGGGTCCTGGGATTGGGCCCTATACAACTGATGGTTATCGGAAGGGAGATGGTTTGGGGAACGGGTTATACAGGTGATGGGGATTAAGGAGTGCACTTGTGATGGGCATGATGTGTTGCATGGAAGTGTTGAGTCACTATATTGTACACGTGAAACTAATACTACACTATCTGCTAACTAACTGGAATTTAAATAAAATTATAAAAAAATAAAAGTAACATAAAAAAAGAACCACCTCAGGTCATTGGTGCCACATTTGAATAAAAATTTTAGAAACAGAACAAACCCTGATTCAGTCTGAAATTGGCTTACTACTTTAATGGGAAATAAAGAGGTAGGCCAGAAGTTTTTAATTCAAAGCTTTTGATTAATTGTTTCTTGGTTAGAGACAACTGGATTGACTGATTTCCAATGAAGGATTTCTACTTTTTTATGGCTAAGCTACAGCCACTATTAGAAATTTAGAATGGTCAAGGAGATCAAATTTAGTGTCTTTAGGCCATGATATTCATTATTATTTTTATAATAACCACTATTATATGTTATTGAGAATATGTTCTGGAATTAGTATACTGTTAAGGCTGAGAAACTTGGCTAATGTTATAATGGCAGAAATGGCAGGTAAGTTCAAATTTCTGACTCTAAAGATATGCCCTTTCCAGTAAGCAGCAGAGTATGTATGTTTATATATGATATGGCAGATACCACATGTGGAGGCCTAGATGTCTTCTGCACAATAAAGCTAATACTAAATTAAAAGTTTAGATTAAAATGTTTATGGAAAGTTTATCAATGTATTGATTCATTTACTGACTGGTTGGACATAGCAATGAATTTCATTTGTCTCTATCTTCCCTAAGCTAGAAACTAAGAACAAAAGCACCTGGTATGTATATAAGTGTAGTACACACACACAATTTTGGAGTCACCGTACCATGGTAGAGCCCTGGAAGGCCCATATGCCTCTATATTACCACCTCCCTCCACTCTGCCTTTTATGAAGTGACTATGATAAAGTCAGGCAAAGAAGGATCTTTATTTGAATTTGTCCCAGCATAAAAAAATGTTTAGGGCCATGACTCTACTTTTCTTGGTATATTAAAATATGTATTATATTTCTATCTGGATAGTATTAATGAATCAATGACTTTTTATTAGTGTTGTATGAACAAGAGTTAAATGATTATGAAATGTTATTTCTGTTCTTGGGTACCTTGAATTACAAACTCCCAGAGAGGATAGGTTCTTCAACACACTTTTTAAAAGCATGTAATAGGAGGACAAATAATTTGGGATCAGAGGACCTCAAAGTCTGAAGAGTTGGGTTGGTTCAGACTAAGCCATTTATTAGCAAGGTAACCATGGGAAAATGATGAAATTTTTCCTTAGTCATAATTTCTCCAACTGTGTGAAAGGAGAACAACACTAAACTTATAGGGTTGCTATAGTATTGACTAAGATAATACACATGAAAAATTGTTTCTTTTAAAGTACTATACCAACACTGATAATAATTTTTAGCAAACAAGGCTTAAAAAATTCAAAATGTGATAATTCTTTGATTTTTATGGCTATAAAAGCTAAAAACTACTTTTGAAACCAGTTTTTCCTGGAACTTAAATGGTAAACTATATTTCTAATGCTTCATATAAAGTATATTTCTTACATTCTTCTGAATTTCTTTGTTCAAACATTCTTTTCGTAACTTAGCAACTTTGTCACTGCTTGGCTGGCCTTTAATTTCAACTGTGATTAGTTTTTTGCAATTCCTATATTTCTCTTTTTATTAATGAAAACCAGGAAAAAGCATAGGCGTTACAACCAAATGTAACCAACCTGAAATTCTAACTGTACTTATTTAAATACTCTGAGCATCACTTTTCTCCTCAGAAAAAGACCTATCACAGGGGTGTTCTATTACACAAGAAAAAAAGAAACTACTGTTTGGAAAACTGTGGATTACAATTATTTTTAAGTTCCTTAGTTACTGACTTATTTAGGATCTAAAACATTGGTAACGTTTTCTTCTTAAAGTTGTAAATCTGGTCACAACCATTTTGTAATGAATGCCTAATTTAAGGGAGCTGTACAACCTGTGTTTGATTTAGATTTGGTCCCTCTGAACAGCATCAAATATTCAATGGTTCTGCATAAAACATTATAAAACCGCCTTTTCTGTTCATTATTTCTGAGAGAACATTGCCTCTTTGAGGCAATTCTTTGGTGGAGGGTCCATGATCATCATAGTAGTTTGTGATCACAGATAATATATAATTATATTATAAAGAATTAGGAGAATTTTTACAAAACCACTCTCTCTTTCATTTTTTTTGGCTTTTAAGTTTCCCTGAGCTCTGTTAGTCCCCCCATATTTTTGTATAGGTCTGATAAAAGTATATAGGCTTAAAGTAGAAAGATAACACTATCAAAATTATATAGAACATTTCAAAATCACAGATGCCTTAGGAATTCCTCTTTACATCTTATGAAGTCAGTGCCTGTGGTTTTAATTACTTCAGGGAAATTTGTCTTCATTCACCATGGGGAACCTATATTTTCAGCACAAATAAGAATAGAGCTTTGGAGACAAATCGTGAAGTCCAGAAAATTGTAGAGATATGAAAACTTGTTTGTTCAAAAGAGAGATTTTCACTTTCACCTGGCAAGTGATGTACTTGATTCCTCTGTCTCATAGCTGGTATTTCATTCCTATAAAAGCCTGGTGCTGCCTCAGGAGTTCTGGTAGCAAGTCCTAAAGGAAGGGAATAAAAGACTATTGGCATTTAATTTCTTAGCCCAAGTGAACCCAGAAGTTTTATCTTAGACGTGAATTTCATAACTATTTGGAAGGGTCTCTATTTTGTGTCTTTATCTGAGTTTTTTGGTACTGTCCCAACATAGGACTATTTGGAAGGAAGAAACTCTCTTCTTTGGGAGATGGAGTGGGATTCTAGAAATGTAGAACCACACAGAAAGAGCATTCAAGCTAGGCTATAAGATGTGGTTCTAACCCAGGTTTGAGAACATTTTGTGATGTTAGTCTCTATGATATTGCAATAAAGATATCTTTATTAAAGATAAAATAAACATTTTAATAAAGATATATATTTCTATAGCCGTAGTGTTAACTTGAGCTTGATAGCATAGTAAGTCTATTGTATACTATGGACAGTGAGAATCATGAGGATTGATGGCCATATAGGTAGCAGCAGTACTAGAACTTGATGCTAGCCTAGAAAAAGATGTTCATTTGAGCAAATGATTTTTAAAGGTATACCTTCAAGGAAGAAAAATTAGAAAAATGCACATCGTGTGGGCAGATATAACTCTATAGTTGAAGTCTTGGTTAGTTTTCAATTCCTTGTCCAAAGACAAAGGGCCTGTTTCCTTTAAGGATTGCAGTTCTGTTCCAGGTAATTGGAGCTAGGGCTGAATGTTCATTCTGGCTCATCCCTTTGGGAGATATGTTTATGTAGTACACAAATTGCACAGCCTTACCTGGTGAGTGAAAAGGGGCTACACAGCTTTAATAAAAAGCAAATAATTTGTAAGATTATTGGTTTAATGTTGGTTTCTGCAGATAGACTCAGTTCCATCTGGCATAGAGTATGTTATTTTGTTCATTAGTTTATTCTCAGTAGATGATATAATATCTACATAACTGCAGATACTGAAAATTACTTGTTGAATAGTTGGGTGAGTAAGAAAATAATACAAAATGGTTATATTATCTTGGGAGTTATAAACATCAAGTTTCTGGTTAGCTCACTGTGATTCTTTAATAAGCTCCCAATTCTTATTCTGTTTTCTCTCATTATCCTCAAGTATTTAATGGTCTTAAACTTCACCGTTTTTACTTGCAGTTTATTGGGCTAAAGGGAGTTTGAGACCCATGTAGGAAGTCACAGTTATAAAATGATTATTGATCTCTGGCTTGCCTAATTACCAACCATTTTTGCTCAGCTTTTGCAATGTTTTAACGGGGTGAAGGTTTAAGATCACAAAATAGATACTGAGAGAGTAAGTACTGAAAAACTATTGTAAACATTTTCACAGAGCCATGATTCTCAAGTTGTCCAGAGACCAGAAGCATTACCACCATGTAAGAATTTGCTAGAAATGCAAAATTTCAAGCCCCACTCTAGACTTGTTGAATTAGAATCTCTGGCACTCAGCATTCTGTGTTTTAACAAACTCATCACATGATTCTGATACAGGCTTACATTTAAGAACAGCTGCATTAAGAAAAAAAGAGAAGGCAAGAATAGTATTGGCTCTTAAATGCTATATATACATGAAAAAAGGGAGATACACTCAGGTACAAACATAATGATTGCTATTATTAATCAGACCTAGTGACCTGTTTTCTTAGTGTATGAATCAAGGAGACATCAGGAGGCATGGTTGTTTTTCTTTAATTTTCAAAAGTTAGATATATATATATTCTAGTATCCCTTAATCATATATTATTGATTTTGTCATTCGTAAGTTATCTAAACATTTTAACTATTTATATCTTCATTTTTTTCTCCTTTAGAGATAATTGGCTTTAATTTGAGTTTTGTAAACTACTGTTAAAGTCTTAAACATACTTTCTTCAGTTACATTTTAGTTTTATGAGATTGGGCTAAAAGCCCGCATTTACCTTCACTATACCTTTCCTGATAATCTAGATACAGTAATTCCTACAATAGGAGGAGATTGCAGAATGTAGTTTTATGAATATATGTTGTAGTATTCTAGGTATAACATTGGTCACATTCTCCATTGTGGGCTTAGAAAGACCCCTTAATACAACAGAATTATTTCTCTTTTTCATGAAAAATGAATGGAATATGCAAATATTTCCATTTTTGTTAAGGTAGAATAAACTTTGTTGGAACTGTTCCCAGAAAGATAAATTTCATATATTTTAACAAATCTATGATTTGAAATTCATAATAAGAACTTTCTCACTCCTCAATTATGAATATTTATATTCTAAGGTTGCTACTAAAGAGTGGGCCCAGCCCAGCAAACCCAGCAAATAGGGCACTCAAAAAAAGTGAATCTTATCACAGCCAATCATTTCTGGCCCAAGTAACCTAACAAAGTAGTCAAAACCTTCCTACTTTGAAACAAACTACTACATTGCATGTGAAGTCCTGACTCTGCCTTGCAAACAGTAGTGGTATTTCCAAATTTGGTCTAACATTAATGAAAACGAAACATCAGAGGCAGAAGGCTAAAAGCAAGATGTCTACCAAAAACCTAAAATAATTATCTTAATTAGTTATGATCCTGATGTATCCCTGAGATTGGGAAGAAAGAAGAGATGTTTGCTAACACCACATATATTCAACATTATATTGGAGATCCTGGCTAAACTCTTCCTTTAGAAATAAGAAACAGAACTGTCATTTTAATACTGGGCATAATTGGATAACATCCAAAAAATTTACAAATTATTGGAATTTATCAAGTTTTCTGGATATCAGGTCAATATACAAAAATTAATTGTATTTTTGTATTCCAGCCACAAGCAATAAGAAAAAGAAATAAATTTACAGCATTTAAAACCACAAAATCCCAAGGAATAACATCAGTGAAAGGTGTGAAAAACCTCTAAAAAGAAAAGTAAACATTTTACTGAGAGAAAAGGTATATGTGGAACAAGCAAAACTTTAATGCACTGCTAATGGAAGTAAATTGGCAACCATTTTGAAAAACTCATTGGTATTTACTGAAGTTGATCATAGACATACCTTATGACCCCCCCAAATTCACTCCCAGATACATTTGAAACAAAAATGAGTTTATATTTGTATTAAAAATTTTACAAGATTGGTCATAACAGCTTTACATAAAATAACTCCAAAATGTAAACCACCTAAATGCTCAGCAATAATAAAATGCATAGATATACATATAAAGGAATATTACACAGCAATACAAATCATTCAGCAATGTAACTGAATATCATATAGATAATGCTGAGCAAAATTAGCAAGAAACAAACGAAGTAAACAATGCATGTTTTCATTGACATGAGAGTCTAGACCCCACAAAATGAATCTATGGCTAAAAGTCAAAACAGTAGGTACCTTTGTAGAAATAAGTGGCTGAGATGCATGAGGGAGATTTCTGAGGTTCTAGAGACATTCCATATTATACCTCAGTTAAAAAAGTTTACTCCTAAAGAGGTAAGACCAAGGTACACAAAAAAATTCCAAATAAAAAAAGCAAGAGAAATGAATTAAGCATCTATCACACATAAAAAACAGGAAAACTGAAAAATAAAGGGAAGCAGAGGAGGGAACTAATAGAATTAAAAGCAGAAGTTAAGTTAAAACCCCCACACCCAGTAAAACTCGCATTTAATGTTAAAAAAACAAACAAAACAAAAAACCAGAAAAATAGATTAACTATTAACTAGCCTAAAAGAAAGAACCACAATCTTTACATATGTTACATTGAACATTGTTGGGAAATTTCCATAATGAAGACTTATTTTTTTATGAAAAGTTTTCTTTACAGATAATATGAACACACAAAATACATAATTATAAAGGTTAAATGACCCGATGGGAGAATTCTACCAAAACTTTAAAAAGTAGTTAACTCCAATAGTATTTAAAGTGTTGGGCATAAATGTCTGAATGCAGAAAACTGTTGTAAGGCAAGAGATAACATAGTTCATGAAGAAAAATATTTGGATCTCATGTCATAAAAGAGTAATTTTAATTTGTAAAGAGGTAGTAAAAATTAATATGAAATGGACAAACAACCCTATATATCCTGGGTAAGTTGCATGAATAGATGATTTACAGAAAAAATACTTAAAGTGTTTTTAAACAATAGAAAGGTGTTCAGTATCACTTAATGTGAAAGATAAATTGAAACTACATTAACATATCCTTTTTTCCCTAACAGACTTTCAAAATTAAAAAAATGATAACCAATAAACATTGGTTTGTTGATGTTATTGATAAAGGGAGAGAAAATTGGGAGAATTTTTAAAGATAGACATATACTCTTTAACTCAGCAGCTCCAATTTTAGGAATTTATCTTATACTTATACACACTTGAAATGAAGAATGTACCAAGATTAGTCACTGCAGCATTGTTTGGCATGACGTAAGCTTGATAGCAAACTAAGTGTCCTTTAATTGGTGAAATGACTATATAAATTATAGTACATGCCTACAACTAAATATCACAACTGTAATGATTACTTTATGTAATCAAATGGAAAGAAACAAGAGACACAATAATTCGAAACAAGCAAAGTATAGTGAAATGTATATACTACTTTGTATAAAACAGGAAACAAAAAAGAATATATGTCTTTTTAGTTTGTTTACAAACACAAACTGAAAGGCTAAATAAGAAAGTAACTTTATTTTTCAAAAGGATGGAGACAATGTATGGGGAAGGATGGGAGGGAGTATTTAAGTTCCATTTCTTTTTGACAGTTGAACCCTATGATATATTACTATTAAAATTCAGATGATGGGTGAGATTTAAAGTGAAGTTATTTAACTTGATATAGAATACTGAATTGAATCTTGAAGATTTCTGACATGAGAAAATATCAAAATAATGTTTAAGGAGATTAATTTTGTAACATGATATGCAAAATGAATTGTAAGAGTGAGAGATGGAAAGCAGAGACACCTGTTAGAACATTTTTGTGATACCCTAAATGTGGAATAATAAATACCTAAATTAGGGTGGTGCCAATACAAATGCAAAAGAAAGGGCAATGTATGAGATAATGCTTCAAATAAAAGCAGTAGGTAAAGATTAAATAGATATGATTAAAACAAAAATTTACATGGACACAACTAGATCCTATTAGCCTACATTCCTGAAGAAAAAGGATAAACAATTAACAACTCTTAAGACAGAAAACTGAAGAAATGTCACAGTTCTAAATGAATTTCAAAAAGTCAAAATTAATTCCTTTACAAAGTAGTAAAGGTTTATATAGTTGTGTGAAGTTAAAAAATTAAAACAATTTTTGATACTTAATGAAAACATATATATAGTTCATTATCACAGATATCCCTTATATTTTTGGTGCTTAAAAATTTACATATTATATATGCATTGGTGAAAAATCAGATAACTAAATTAAAAAAGTAAACTACCATTCATAATCCTACCACCCAACAATTTCTACTACTAACATTTTTTTGCATACCTTAAAGACTTATTCCTAGGAATCTTTATACTCACATTTTTAATATATTTTAGTGGGCTTATGTTTTATCTTGATGCTTTAGTTCCAGCATATTATCATTTTTTCTTTTTTGTCAATGAATACATGTTTCCAAACTGTGGTCCAGAGGTATGAACCAACCAAGGTCCAATGGTATCATATTCTCTGCACCTACAGTATATATTTCCCACAATTCAACTCTAGCTATAAGGAGACAGTATTTCTGTATATAATTTTTACTTAACATTATTTACCCATGGGAAAAAAACTTCCTTGAAAATGTCTTTAAAAATATTACATTCATACCTCTGGTCTTAATTATTTGGGAGGCCGAAAATATTTTTAAAGACATTTATTTCTAATTGATTTTGGAATCAAATTTGTCTGTGATTAAATTTCAGGAACTACATTACAATTACTAAAATTATGAATTTCACATTGTAAGAATTATGAAAGGAATCAGTAGATTATGGCAGCGAATTACCAGAACACTGAAAGGTACCATTCGTGTTTACCTGAAGTGGGAGACTTGCAGCGCTCAAGTTCCAGGGAAACTGGACTATCATTTAGCTCAGTTAAACCTGAAAACGAAATGATAATGAATGAGATGAATTTTGCTGACACTCTGTAGATAATTCTTATTTCTCAAAATTTAGAAAGGTTTCTCTTCCCCCTATTAATACTACCTTTGTAGTCTCATGTTATGACAATGGTTCTGATGATTTATTTCAACAAGTGAGACCAGAAACAATAAGAAGCAATAACTAATAGATATGCAAAAAGTAACTGAACATAATGATGTAAAAATATAAAATCTTTTTTATATGAAATAGCTACTTTAATAACTAAAGTTTTACCTGAAAATAGACCAAAAATTATACAATTTATAATGGGTTTTAAAAAGGCCTAATCAAATTTTCTACTTTCATGAGAAATGCTTATTGGCTTTTATAAAGAACATGAAGGTTATGCTACAAATTTTAATATTATATTTAGTTATAAAAAGGTAATGTGTAGTACATTTTAAGTGATTTGTTTATTGGTATCAAATTCCTTTTTAAAATAAGCACTACATTTTTTTTATTTTTAATATTCTATTATATCACTCTACTGACATACCCAAGGATCTACTGATACAAGGAAAGGCACAAAAGGTTAATAAACATTTTATAATCCTCCATAAAATATCCTTAATTATGGTTTTCCGATCCTTGTAGGAGATTCTTGTATACTTTTTCTTTGTAAATAAATATTCAGTTTCTACTTTAATGTAAATCCCCATACCCAGAAATATTTAAGGGCTATTGTCAAATACCAAAACTATCATTGTTCATATTCCTTACCACCACCCCTTTATGTAATGTATACAAATTAATTTGCTGTGGGTTAAAAAAAATCATAGTATTTTTAAAAAGGTCTGCTGTGCTGCTGTATCCCAACTCTTATGTTTTACAGGTAAGAAACTGTCAGTTCAAAGATTTTAAACTATTTAAGGTTACAGAACTAAGTTAATGCCAAAGCTTGAATAGAATTCTTTATACATTTAAGAGTCTTTTGTTAGTAGTAGGTATTGTGAATATTTTCTTCCCATATGAGACTTATCTTGTCATTTTCTTAATGCAAATGATATCTTTTGATGATCAGATGATTAGTTACCTTGAAGGACAAATTTATCAATTTTTTCTTTTGTGATTTTTAAAAAAAATTCTATATGAGTAATCTTTGCCTACTCCATGGTCATGAAGATATTATTGTTTTCTTCAAGAAGCTTTTTAATATTCAGCTTTCATTTTTAGGACTATATTTCATCTCAAAATAATTTTGTTTGTGGTATAAAGAGATTAGGGTCCCTTTTCCCATATATGCTTGTCCAGTTTTTTGAATTATTACTTGTTAAAAAGATTTCCTTTCTTAATTGATTTTAATATTATTAGTGCCTTAATAAAAAATAAATTGGCTACATAAGTGTAGGCTTATTTCTGGACTTTCTCTTCTGTAGTCATTGGTCTATTTGTCTATCTTTTTTCGATTATCACACTAATTAATATAGATTTAAAGTACATCTTGAAGTCAGGTAGTAAAATCCTCCAATTTTGTTCTTTTCCAAGAGCTTTTTAATTAGTTTAGATTCTTTGAATTTCTAAATAAAGTTTAGAATCAGTTTGTTAATTTCTACAAAAAGATATGCCAACATTTTATTGGAATGTAACAAATCCATAGGTAATTTTGGCAGAATAAACATTTAAAAAATAGTCTCCCAACCCATTAACATGGTGTTCTCTATTTAAATGGTCTTTTAAATTTTTCTTTCTGTACTAGTTTGTAGATTTCAGTATAGACTAGGTTTTGATCATGGCATTTTTCAAGTCTTCTATTTCTTTTTGGTCTCCTACCTAGTTCTTGTATAATTATTCAAAGTAGAGTATTGAAATTTCTAATTGTCTATCTCCCTTTGATTCTGTCAAGTACTGATTCATGTACATCTTAGTTTTGTTGTTAGATGCATTGATGTTGATAATTGTTAAATATTCTTGATGGGTCAACCCATTTTTCCATTTTAGATGTCTCTATTTCTAGTAACATTATTTTTGCTTCAAAATCCATTTTGTCTGATATAAACTACAGCTTTCTTACGTTTGCTGTTTGTATGACCTTTTTCTGTCCTTTACTTTTAACCTATTTGTATCTTTATGCCTTCAGACAGCATAGAGTTAAATCTTCATTTTTTAAAAAATTGAGTCCAACCATCTTTACCTTCTGATTGGATTGTTAAATATATCCATATTTGTAGTTATTGATATAGTTGGATTACATCTGTCATTTTACTTTAGGCTTTCTGTATGTCTCTTGTCTTTTTGGTTCCCCTAATCTTCCTTTCCTGCTTTGTTTGGCATTAAGTAAATATATTCTGGTGCAATTTATTCATTTCTTTATTAATTCTGTCATCATATATTTGGAATTCTTTGTAGTTGCTCTAAGACAACATATACATACTAATTTATCAGAATCTACTTCAGATTGTATTAACTTAATTCTAGGAGGATATAAAAATGTTACTCTTTTATAGCTGTATTTCCTCTTTCCCCTTTAAGTGCTATTATATTGGCATATGTATTACATCCATATGTGTTAGAAATCCAATAAATACATTTACTTTATATAACTTTTATAAAACCTGAGAGAAGTAAGAGAGCAAAAAATATATTTATAAAGTTTGTGTATTAACTTCCTAATTCTAGCTCTCTTGATTTGTGGTCAATCCCCCTGGTTTCATCTGCTTACTCAAATACAGCTTTGCTCCCATTATCTCCTTTGTGCTGTATGGAAAATATATTACATTTCTATATGTTATAGGACCAACAATACAATTTTATACATATTATTTTATAAATGGCTTTTTAAACAAGTTGAGACAAAAAGTGTGCATTTATACTATTTTATGATTACATAATTACCTTAATAATGTTCTTTTTTTCCCTTTGTTTGAATTCATATTATCATCTGGTCTTTTCTTTCAGCCTGAGAAAACTTTCTTTAGTATTTCTTGTAAAGTAGCTATACTAGCAACAAAATTCTCTCATTTTCTGTTTATCTGGGAATATTGTTTTTTCATCTACATTTTTGAAAGATCATTTTGCTGGATATAAGATTCTTGGGTTTAGTTTTTTCTTTTGAGCACTTTCACTGTGTTGTCCTACTGCTTCTGGCCTCCATTCTCCATTGTTTCTGATGAACTGATAATCCTACTGGAGTTTCCTTGTTATGTGACGAGTCATTTTTCTCTTCGTTCTTTCAAGATTTTCTTATTGTCTTTCAGCATTTTTACTACGATGTGTCTGAGTGTGGCTATCTTTGCATTTATCTTGTTTGGAATTCACTGAATTTTTGGACATATACCTTAATAGTTTTCATCAAATTTTGGAAGTTTTCTGCCATTATCTTTTTGAATATTTTTCTGCTTCTCTCCTCTTCTCTCCTACTACTCTTATTATGGAAGTGTTGGTGTACTTAAGCTACCCTAAAATTTTTTTCTCTTCTTCAGATTCCTAGTTTCTATAGCCTACCTTCAAGTTTGCTGATTCTGTTTCTACCAGTTCAGATCAACTGTTGAGTCTCTATAGTGAATTTTTCTTCTCACTTATTGTACTTGGTTCTTGATTTCCCTTGACCCCATTCATTCATTTCATTCACTTTCCACTCTCTGCCTGTGGAAACCACTAGTCTGTTCTCTGTTTTTATGTACTCATTTTTGTTGTTCTTTGTTCTTTTTTAGATTCCACATATAAGTGATATCATATGGTATTTGTCTTTGTCTTATTTCACTTAGCATAATGCTCTCAAGGTACATCCATATTGCCAGTGCAAGAGTTCCTTCTTTTTTATGGTTGAATAATAATGCATTGTGTATGTATGTGTGTATATGTGTGTGTAACTCAATTGTATTTTCTTTACTCGTTCATCCATCGATGGACACTTAGGTTTTTTCCATACTTTGGTTATTTTAAATAATGCTGCAGCAAACATGGAGGTGGCATTTATCTTTTTTGAGTTAATTTTTTATTTCTTTCCATAGACACC
Organism: Spilogale gracilis; assembly: GCA_004023965.1. Classification (NCBI taxonomy): domain Eukaryota; kingdom Metazoa; phylum Chordata; class Mammalia; order Carnivora; family Mephitidae; genus Spilogale; species Spilogale gracilis. The sequence goes on from PITA01015440.1 coordinate 23,535, forward strand.
CAGAAGTGAAATTGCTGGATCATATGGTAGTTCTATTTTTAATTTTTGAGGAACCTCCATACTGTTTTTCAAAGTGGCTGTACCAATTTACATTTCTACCATCAGTGAAGAAGGTTTCCTTATCTCTACATCCTTGTCAGCACTTGTTATTTCTTGCCTTTTTAGTGATAGCCATTTTAGCAAGTGTCAGATGATAGCTCATTGTGGTTTTGATTTGCATTTTTCTGATGATTTATGATACTAAGCACCTTTTCATGTGCTTTAGGCTATCTGCATGTCTTTTTTTTTTTTTTTTGGAAAAAATGTTCAGAGCCTCTGCTCATTTTTAAATTGGAATTTTCTTTTCTTGCCATTGAGTTGCATACGTTCTTTATATATTTTAGATATTAGCCCTTTATCAGATATATACTTTTTAAATATTTTCTCCCATTTTATGGATCACCTTTTCGTTTATGCTTTCCTTTGGTCTGCAGAAGCTTTTTAGTTTGATATCATCCTACTTACTTTTGCTTTTGTTGCCTTTGCTTTTGGTGTCAAATCCAAAAAATTATTGCCAACACTTAGTCAAGGAACGTACTGCCTATATTTTCTTCTAGTAGTTTTACGTTTTTGTATCTTATGTTCCAATCTTTAATCCATTTTGAGTTGTGTATGGTGCAAGATAGTTCTGTTTGCTTCTTTTTCTAACTTCAATCTTTTTGTTGATACTCTCTATTAGATAAGATATTATCATCATAGTTTCCCTTCTTTTGTCTCTTTAAAATTTCTGATGGCTGCTATGAGGTTAAATCAAACATCTGGGACCTCATAGAGGCAATTTCTGTTGCCTTGTTTTTCCTGTGAACGGGTTACACTTTCCCGTTTTATTGCATGTCTTACAATATTTTGTTGATAACTAGACATTTTAGGTAACATAGTACAGTAATTCTGGATATTGATTACTGATTCCCCCCACCGTTTTGTTTGTTTGTTTGTTTGCTTTCTTGTTTAATGACTGGGCTAGACTATTTTAGTGAAGTTTATTTCCCGTACATTGTGAAGACTTTGATGTTGCTTATCAGAGGGTGTAACCTTCAGTAGGCATACGGTTACCGTGGGATGGCAGTACTTTTAAAAGGGGTTTATTTGTCTCTTTCCCTGATCTCTCTGTTGATATCAAATCTAGCTATCAGATATTACAGTCAGAGCCAGGCGAATGTTTTATTGTTTTTGACAATGCCCAGGATATATATTATTCAATATTCTAATCCAGTTTAGGTAGAAGCCATATTTGAAGCCAGTCTTCAAGGTTTGTTCAGATCCCAGGAGGGGTATTAGTTGTCCCCTCTTGGTTCTCACGGGTGAGCAGCTCACTTACGGTCTAGTTGGTTGCTCTTAATTAAGAGGTGCTCTAGCCTCTTATTTGATTTCCACCAAATACTTCACTGGTTTTGAGGCATCCTTAGGCTTGAACTTCCCCAAATTGTGTTTCAATAAAGATAATCCCTTTGGGGAGAGCTTCAGTGTCCCCTGTCTTATATACTGCCTCTTCCTCTGGGCAAAACTTCTGAGCCATTAGTCTGGACTCTGGGCAGGTGAGGTAACCTCTGGCCTTCCCAGCTTTACTTTTCTGGCATGAAACATTTATTCTATGAGCAAGCTGAGTGAGAAAAGTCAGGGACTCAGCATTTTGGCTTGCTATGGTTGGGGTAGACATTTTGTCTTATGAGTGGGGACTGGCAGGGGAGGGGAGACTTTGACCTTTTGGCCACATTTACCAGGAATTTGTCCTTTTCAACTTCGAGTTGGAGCGGATGAGAAATGCTGGCAACCTGAAGGTGAGAGAGGTACAAAGCAAGTTGTGGCTCAGTGTCAAAGAGTCACTTTTTTGCCAAGTGTCAGACTTTTTTGAAAAATATTTTTCTTTTCTATATCCACTTAGATATATTTCCACAATTTCCAGAGGTTTTAAGTAACTATTTTGTTAAAAAAAATAGTTTTCACCAGTTTTACTTTTTCTATGGAGAATGTGTCCATGGTGCTCCTCAGGATGCCATCTGGAAGTCTATACTGTACCTGATATTTTAAAAATTCTTAATTGTTTCCTTTTATTATATAGAAAGATAATTTACTGTATACTGTGTGCTCTTCAATGTTGCTAAATTCACATACTGGTTTTATAGCTTTTTTTTTTTGGTAGATCCTTTGGGTTTCCTCAATACATTATATCATTGGCCAATAAAGTTATTTTCTTTCTAAACATTAGGCATATTATTTTTTATCTTGCTTTTGTCCCTACCAGGTCATCAAATACAGTGTTGAACAAAGGGAATGAGAGTGGACATCATTGTCTTGTTACCAATTTTAGTGGAAAAATATCCAATATTCTACAATTAAGCACGATGCTATTTGTAGGTTTTTTATTGATGGTCTTTATTCACTTGAGGAAATAGCTTATTCCTCTTTTTCCTGTGATTATTCTAAAGAAGTCTCAATTGATGACAATTTTTTTGCATGTATTGAGATGGTCATATTATGTTAATCAGGTGTTCAGCATTGATTGGTTTTCAAATATTAAACTTACATTTCAGGGATAAATTTACCCTGGCAATGACATTTTATCTTGTCATTGTTTGCCTTCCATTTGCTAATATTTTATTTATGATTTTTGCATCTATGTTCATAAGTGAGACTGGCCTATACTTTTCCTTAAGTTTGTCAGGTTTTAGTTTTTTGCATTGTGCTGGCTTCAGATAAGCAGTTGGGAAGATTTCATTTTTTTTTTCTTTTTTCTATTCCCTGAAGTTATTTGCATAAGATTAGTGTTATTTCCTCCTTAAAGGTTCAATAGAATTAATCAGTGAAGTTATTGGAAGCCTGCAGTTTCCTTTGTTGTAGGTAGTTTTTTAAAAAGATTTTGTTTATTTGAGAAAGAAACAGATAAAGCAGAGGAAGAAGCAAGCTCCCCGTTGAGCAGGTAGCCCATCTGGGGGCTGGATCCCAGGACCCTGGGATCACGGCCTGAGCTGAAGGCAGATGCTTAACTGAGTGAGCCACCCACGTGCCTGTTCTTTTCCAGTATAAGCACTTACATTCCAAATTTTCCCTTAAACACTAGTTAAGCAGTATTTTACAATTTTTGGTATTTTGTACTTATACTTCCAGTTCAAAAATATTTAAAAACTAGGGTGTCAATTGCTTGGTGGGGAGTCTGTTTCTCCCTCTCCTCCTGCTTGTGCTCTATTTCTCTCTTGCTCACTCTCTCTCTCAAATAAATGAAATATTAAAAAAAAATCTTTAAAATTTCCCCGTGATATGTTTTTTAAGCCAAGAGATTCCTAGTTTCCAAACACTTGGGGATTTTAAGACATTTCTGTGAACAATTTCTAACTTTTTTTTTTTATGACCAGAGAACATATTATGCTTGATTTCAGTCCTTCAGAATCGATTATATTCCATGTTTACTTAGAAAAATGCATATTTTCCTTTGTATGGGGTACGCATCTATTGACTTAGGTCAGTTTGGTGAAAAGAATTGCATAAGAGTTTTATACACAACAATTTCTGTCTATTTGTTCAATCAGTTACTGAGGAGAAATGATGAATCCCCAGCTATGATTGTAGGTTTGTCTATTTCTTTCCTTCATTTCCTTTTTTGCTTTCTATATTTTTAATATCTCTTATTAGGTCTGTACCTATATAGGATTTTTAGACCTTTCTGATACAGTGATTCTTTTATAATTTACAACGGCCTCTCTACTTTCCTTGTCTTGAAGTCTCCTTTATCTTATAGTTACATCAGCTTTCTTGAGGTTAGTATTTTGATAAAATTATTTTTCCTTTCTTTTACTTTCAGTCTATTTGTATGTTTTTATAATTAAAGTGCAGCTCTTATAAACAACATAGAGTTGGGTCTTTTTTTTTTTCATCTTACAATTTCTGCCCTTTTTTGGGGGGCTCCATTAACACTGGTATTTGCTCCATTTACATATAACATAATATAATCATTGATATGTTAGGTTTATATCCATTATTTCTTTTCCCAGTTTGCCCTTCTGTTCTTTGAGAAAATCAACTATTTTTTAGTAGTCCATTTTCTCTTCTCTTTTTTTATTTTTCTTTGTTTTATTTTTTTTTAGTGGTTCTTCTAGGGATTATAATATGCATCTATAATTCTCATGATCTACTTTTAATTATTGCACTATTTCTCTTATAATGAAAGAAGCTTACAACATTATAACATTATGTATTTCCTGTCCTTTGTTACTACTGACATATATTTTTCTTCTACATGTTGTAAACATACAGGTAGTTCTTAATTTAAAAATTAAATAAATTCAGGGATTTTAAGAAAAGACAAAATAATTTGTTATATTTACCCACATATTTATTCTTTCCAATGCTTTTCATTCTTACTAAATATATAAATGTCTATTTGGTATTATTTCCTTCAGCTTAAAAACTTCCTTTACCATATCTTATTATACAGATCTGCCAATGACAAATTTTCTTACCTTTATTTTTAATTTTTAAAAGATTTTATTTATTTATATTATTTATTTATTTATTTATTTAAAAAGACTTTATTTATTTGACAGAGAGAGACATGGTGAGAGAGGAAACACAAGCAGGGGAGTGGGGGAGGGAGAAGCAGGCCCCCCACTGAGCAGGGAGTGCAACACGGGGCTCAGTTTCAGGACCCTGGGATCATGACTTGAGCCAAAGGCAGATGCTTAAGGATGGAGCCACCCAGGTGGTCTATTTATTTATTTATTTGATGGAGAGAGAAACAGCTAAAGAGAGAACACAAGCAGGGGGAGTGAGAGAGGGAGAAGCAAGCTTCCTGCTCAGCAGGAAACCAGATGTGGGGCTTGATCTCAGGACCTTGGGATCATGACCTAAGCAGAAGGCAGATGCTTAATGCCTGAGCCACCTAGGCACCCCTATTTATCTTTACTTTAAAATATTTTTGCTAAATGTAGAATTCTGGCTTTTCCTATTCTTTGCATTCCATCCATCTATAGAAGACCCACTTTTTTCTGCATCTGTGCCCAATCACTTGTCCCAGGTATGGAAGTAGCTACGCTTTCTGCTCATCTATGAACGGTTATTTTCACTCTGGAATTCACTCAATCAAGATTTCTTTGAATCCACCATTTTTTAATATACCCATAGTAAAGCGTGCTTTTAATTTTATCATTATACTTATCAGAGGGTTTTATTGTCGTCATCATTGTTTACATAGGAGTGAACTTTTATGTCTTTCAACATCCTATCTTGAAATGGGAAACCCCTCCCTCACTTTTATTTTATATCTTGGAAATTCTGCGAAAGCTGGATTGAAGACATGGAAGACTAAAAGAATTAAAACTAGTGAAATTGATTAATCCATTATGATACCAGTAGATATCCAATGTAGAGCTCAGAGTACATGCCAAATGTGCTTTTCCCAAGATTATAGTGAGATTTCCCAAAGATAAGATGGAGAAAGTTATGTCTGATATATAAATAGAGTAAAGCAAGTTGACTAAACCTAGAAGATTTGTACAGTGATTCATTAGAAAATACATAATAAATCCTGGTTGAGAACACATACAGAAATTTTATCTCAATTTTAAATCACTGAATATCAGAAGACAAAATCCTTTTGGTTATAGTGACTTATGTCAAATTTATTTAAAATTTCTAAGAGTGCACAGTTGACCCTTGTATAAGAGGATTTAAACTATATGGGTCCACTTTCACATGAAATTTTTTTCAATAAATACAGTTAATGCTATAAAATATTTTCATTTGCTTAATAACATTTTCTTTAGTGGACTTTATTGTAAGAAAGTAGTATATAATACATATAATATGCAAAATATGGTTGGAAAGGCTTTTGGTCAATAGTAGACTATTAGTAGTTAAGTTTCTGGGGAGTCAAAAGTTAAACACAGATTTTTGACTGCACAGGCACCAACTTCTAATCTCACACTTTTTAAGGGTCACCTGTATACCTATAATGTTTCTTAGTGTATCATATAGTTAAGATAGTATTTGAAGTAGCAACTTGTGAATGCTAAATAAAATATCAGTATTTTTAGCAGACTAATACCCAGTACGTAAGTATCTCCATACATATATCTAGTGTACACTTTGGGGGATTTTCCTACTAAGTTATGATTTACCATATAAAAATGCTCTATTCTGAATATTTTCCAATTTGATGTTTTGGTGAGATAATTTTTTATTGTGGAATAGTATATTATAGGATGTTTAGTGACCTTCTATTTACTAGATGCCAGTAGAGTATCCCTCCCCTAATTGTGAAGATATTTAACCTCCGGACATTGATAAATTTCCTGTCAGGGATAAAATCACTCCTGGTTGAGAACCACTGCTGATAAATTATATTAGCTTGTTTTACTTGTTTGACTCACAGTGAGATTACTAATTAAACTCTAGAAAACCTCACACATATTTCTCAGTAATAACTCCCCTACTTTTTTCTCTCTTCATTTTGTTCAAAAGATGAAACCTCTATTTTATCTATTACAGTTCAATGTAGTCTCCAGTACAAAGTTTTGAGATAAAAAAAAGTTACACTATAAAACTGATTTCAAAAAGAAAGGAAACTTACTAAAATATAGATCTGGAAATCAGAGATAGGAGAGCCACTTGTTTAACCAACCATACATTTTTCAATTTATCTCCCTCATTCTACAGCTCTCTCCTTTTCTTTTATGTACCTATTACCAAAAAAGCCTCCTATTATAACTAATCTCTGTATATATGTTCTGATTCTCATCCCCTATCACTTACTTAAGGAATTTTCTCCTTAGGTATCCCTTCTCTTCCTTATCATCAATCTGATTCTCTCATTCCATATTCACCTTAACTTTAAAATATGCTCTTATCTAGAATGAAAGTACAAAAAGTTCCTCCTCCTAACTCTTTATTCCAGTCTAGATACTGACCTATTTTTCTGCACTCCTTCATAAGGCATCTTAAAAGAGTTATCTACTTGTTCTGTTTCCTCACTTGCCATTTTTTCTAATGTAATTTTGGTTTCTATCCTAATACTTTTCCCTAACTACTTTTTTTTTAAGATTTTATTTATTTGACAGAGAGAAACACAGCTAGAGAGGGAACACAAGCAGGGGGAGTGAGAGAGGGAGAAGCAGGCTTCCCGTCGAGCAGAGAGCCTGATGTGGGACTCGATCCCAGGTCTCCGGGATCATGACCTGAGCCGAAGGCAGTCACTTAACCAACTAAGCCACCCAGGTGTCCCCCCTAACTACTATTTAAAGAGTCACAGAGTAAGACCCACTAGTCATTTTTCTAAGCTTACCCTATTTTTCCTATCTGCAGCATTTAACATGGCTAACCATTTCCTGAAATACTCCCCTTTATTTTGGCTTCTACAATAGTCTCCCCATTTTTTTCTTTTCTCTCTGGCAAGTTCTCCCTGCCAGCTGCTTCTCTTCATATGAAGAGAATTATACATTTTCTTATTATACATTTCTTATTACATTTTCATAATCAACATATGAAGCTCATATGTTGAAATTCCTGATGTCTCCATCCATAATCCTCCTCTTCCCTCCCTCTGTTCCTCTTCTCTCCCCTACCTAGGTAATTTCATTTATTCCCATGTCATTAGACACTATCTGTATGCTGAAGACTCAAATTACAGCACTGATATTCATATTTGTTTACTTGTCCACTTAACATCTTCACTTGGATAAATGACAAACATACCATAATTTAACATATCTAAAACTGAAGTTTTTACCTTATTACCATGCTCAACCCTAACCTTAGCTTCATCTTTGTATTATGACACAATCAGTGTCAATAAATTCAAGCCCAAATCTGGAAAGAATCTTTGATTCTACTCTCTGATCTCCCATACTGAATTATAATTAGTAGCTTTTTAAGTACTAACGATTCTTGGACCTGTCCTTTTCTGTATGATAACATTGCTAAAACCGTGGTTAAATCCACTTTCTTTTCTTGCCTGGAGTATCAACCTGGCCTCCTAACTGGTATGCTAGCTATTTTTTCCTTTTTTTTTTTTTGGCCCCACAATATTTTCTTCATGCAGCAATGGGGATGATATTTTTAAGACATAAAACATATCATTCCTCTGCTTGAAATAACATGAAATTTCTTACAACTGACTCAGAAAATGTATAATCATGTCCCTGCTCATATAGTCACCAGAAAATTAACTCATTTTCCTTCTCAGTAGTTTTGTTTTGTTTTTTTTAAGATTTTATTTATTTATTTGACAGAGAGAAACACAGTGAGAGAGGGAACACAAGCAGGGGGAGTGAGAGAGGGAGAAACAGGCTTCCCGCCGAGCAGGGAGCCCGATGTGGGACTGGATCCCGGGTCTCCGGGATCATGACCTGAGCTGAAGGCAGTGGCTTAACCAACTGAGCCATCCAGGCACCCCTTTTCTCAGTAACTTTCTACTACACTCCTAGACTCCTTGGCCTTCTATTTCTAGAACATAGGTCTTTACTACCTTAGAATCTTCTTATAGGCTGTTCACTGCCTGGAGGATACTGCTCCCTGCTGATTATGTGGCTAATTCTTTTTTGAAAAAAGCTTTATTGAGGTTTAATTTACGTATTTATAAAGTATATGACTTGATACATTTTGACATATGTATACAGCTATGAAACCATCTCTACCATCAAGATAATAAATATATACTTCATGCCCAAGAGTTTGTGTCTTTTTGTAACCTTCCTTCCAGCCCTTCCCATAAGTGCCCCTTTCCATCTCCAGGCAACCACTGATCTGCTTTCTGTCACTATACATTAATTTTCATTTCCTAGAATTTTATATTAATGGAATCATACAATATGCACCTTTTTTTTTTTTTTTGCCTGGTTTCGTTTACTCAGTGTAATTATTTTGAGATTCATTCATGATGCATTGCTTTTCAATAGCATACTCCTAGGGGGGAAAAAAGAGGAAGGCATACCATAAGAGGCTATAAAGAACAAACTGAGGGTTGCTAGAGGGGATGTGTAGAGGGGAAATGGGGTAATTGGGTGATAGGCATTAAGAAGCGCATTAGTGATGAGCACTGGGTGTTATGTAAGTAATGATACCTAAATCCTGAGACTCCTGAAACTAGTATTACACAATACGCTAACTAAAACTTAAATAAAAACTTGAAACATTTAAAAAAAGGAAAAAAATAGTGCATTCCTTTTTATTGCTTAGTAACAGCCGAATGGATATAACAATTTGTTTATCTACTTAACTAATGTGAAGATTTTAGTTATTTTTGACTACTGCAAAAGTTTCAGTGTTTGGTTGCTATGACTGTCTTTGTATTGATACAAGGTTTCCTGTATCAAGGTTTGTAAATAACAAAATATAAAATGATGATATCATGTTATAAGTGTATGTTTAAATCTTTTAAGAACCTTCCAACTAAAGTAGCATGGGAGAATTCTGTGTCTTCCACATCCTTTCCAATACTTGGTATGATCAGTCTTTTAAAATTTTAGCCACTAACAGTTGTATAATGATATCTCATTGTAGTTTTAATCTGATTTTACTAATGATGAATGTTGAGTATCTTTTCACATGCTTATTTTTATTGTTTACTTCTTTAATTTATTGATTGAATTATAACCAAGGACCATCATTACATTTCCCAAATAATCCCTGTTCAATCATTTTTGATATTTAGCTAGATTTGATTTTCTAAGTGTTTCCTTTTGCTCTTCAAGTTTTTATTTAAATTCCAGTTAGTTAACATACAGTATTAGTTTTAGATTGTAGAATTTAGTGGTTCATCACTTATGTACTACACTCAGTGTTTATCATAACTGTACTCCTTGACCCATCACCCATTTAGCCCATTTTCCATCCTGACTACCCCCTTCAGTAACTCTGTTCTCTATAGGTAAGAGTCTGTTTTATGGTTTGCCTCTCTATTTTTTTTTTAATCCTCTATGTTCATCTGTTTTGTTTCTTAAATCCCACATATGAGTGAAATCATATGGCATTTGTTTTTCTTTGACCTATTTCCCCCATAGGATAATATTCTCTAGCTCCATCCACAGCATTGCAAAGGCAAGATTTCATTTTTTATGGCTGAGTAATACTCCATTGTGTATATATACCACATCATCTTTATCCATTCATCAATTGATGGACATTTGGGCTCTATCCATAATTTGGCTATTGTTGATGCTATAAACATCAGGGTGCATGTGTCCCTTTGAATCAGTATTTTTGTATCATTTGGGCAAATCCCTAATAATGCAATTGATGGAGAGCAGAGTAGTTCTATTTTTAGCTTTTTGAGGAACCTCCATACTGTTTTCCACAGTGGCTGTATCAGTGTGTATTCCCATAAGCAGTGGAAGAAGCTTCCCCTTTCTTCATTTCCTCACCAAAACTTGTTTCCTGTGTTAATTTTAGCATTCTGACAGGTATGAAGTGATACCTCTTTAGAGTTTAGTTTTGATTTGTATTTCTCTGGTGATGAGTGATATTGAGTATCTTTTTATGTGTCTCTTAGCCATCTGGATATTTTCTTTGGAAAAATGTCTATTCATGTCTTATGCCCATTTTTTAACTAGATTATTTGTTTTTTGGGGTGTTGAATTTTATAAGTTCTTTACAGATTTTTGGATACTAACCCTTTATCAGAGATGTCATTTGCAAATATATTCTCCCATTCTGAAGACTGCCTTTTAGTTTTGTTAGTTTCTTCACTGTTCATATGATTATTTATTATTAGTATGTCTTTTGTGAACTATTTATTCAGATTTTTTGCCCATATTCTTATTATTTTGTGCTTTATTATTTATTTTTTAGAACTTTCAAAAATATTCTAGACACAAATCCCTTATAGGGTATATACTTTGCAAGTATTTTCTTCTAGTCTGTGGCTTAACTTTTCATTCTCACAACAGTGTCATTTGAAGAGTAGAAAGTTTTACTTTTAAAGAAGTCCAATGTAGTCGTATGTTCTTGTATGAAGCAGGTTATTAGTATTTTATTTAAAAAACTTTTGTGTAATCTAGTGTCACAAAAATCTCCTTTTTAAAAAATTTATAATTTTAGATTTTATATTAAGGCTCATGATCTATTTATAAGTTAGTTTAAAAAATTTACCACAAAGTATGGATCAAAATTAATTTTTTCACACAAGGATATCCAATTGTTTAAATACCATTTATAGGAAAGACTATCCTTTCTCTACTTACTTGCTTTTGCACCTTTGTAAAAATTCAGCTGTTCATATATGTGTGAGTATGTTTCTGAAGTCTCTATTGAGTTTCTTTGATCTATTTGTGTTTGGACCAACATTATTCAATAACACTAGTTTTTTCTTTTTTTTTAAGTCTTGAAACTAGGCATTACTGGTCTTCCAACATTCTTTTTCAAAAGCTGTTTTGGCTCTAAATATTTTGCATTTCTGTATGAACTTTAGATTCAGTTTGTCAATTTCTATTAAAAGTCTCCTTAGGTGCCTGGGTGGCTCAGCTGGTTGGACATCCGCTTTGACTTGGGTCATGATCCCAGGGTCCCAGGATAGAGTCCTGCATGGGCTCCTTGCTTGCGAGGAGCCTGCATCTTCCTCTGCCTGCTGCTTCCCCTACTTGCGCTCTCTGTCAAATAAATAGATAAAATCTTTAAAAAAAAAGTCTCCTTGATTTTTATTGGAATTGCATTGAATTACAGATCAATTTGGAGAGAACTGACATCTTAATATTGAGTCTTCTGAAACATGAACATGGTGTAATTCTTCATTGTGGGAGGGTATTCTTTAACTTCTCTCAGCAATGTTATCTGGTTTTCTGTGTATAGGTCTTTCATATCTGTCTTATTATGGCTAAGTGTTTAATATTTTTGATGCCATTATAAATGATATTTTCAAATTTCCATTTCAGGTTGTTTGTTGTGGGTACGTAGAAATAAAATTGATTTTCATACATTGATCATATATCCTTCACTTCGTTAAACTCACTTATTAGTTTTAGAAGTTTTCTGTAGATTTCTTTAAATTTTCTTCATAGATGATAATGTCATCTATGAAAAAAGATTATTGAACTTCTTTTCCAATCTAGATAACTTTTTTTTTCTTGGCTTGGTACACTGGCTAGAATCTTTAGTACAATGTTAACTAGAAGAGGATGTGAATTAGAAGTTTTTTCTAGTGTGGCTGTGGGGGGAAATAGGCACTATTTCCTTTGGGTGTGGGGCATTGTTTGCTTTAATCCCTTTGGATGGCTCTTTCCCTGGTTAGTTCATCATAAGTATGTGTTGATCAGTACTTGTTGAGGGGGAAACTCTATAGATCTTTGGAATCCTCTTTGTAAACTGTAGCTGCTTTCATTTCCTGGTTTCTCATCTCCATCTCATCAACTCTGGGAGTCAACAGTTTCCTCCTAGGTTTCCCCTCCTCCTTTGCTGCAGCCTAGAAATCCTCAGAGCAGTAAATATGTGGTTTTAAGGTTCGCTTGTTTTTGTTGCCCATTTGTCAGAAATTATTGTATTTCATTGCCTGATGTTCTGTGTCTTAAAAAAAAAACATAGTTTCATTTATTATGTCTGTTTTATTTGTTTATTTCAAGTTAGAGGTTAAGCAGGCCTGTTTCTCTATTGAAGTCTGAAGGGTAAGTCTGTTTTCTTCTTATCTCACAAAGATTCACTTAAATGTTTCCTCCTGAGATAGGCTCTTCTGTCATAACACTCTGAAAAATAGGTCCATCTTTTCCCCCTTACCCCATTTTTCTCCTTGATAGCATTACTATCTTTTTTTCAATTGTAACAATACATCTATGGATTCTTTACATGTTTTCTATTATAAGTTAAGGAAAGAGACCATAATTATTTCACTCATCACTGTATATCTAGTGCCTAGAAAAATGCTTGATACAGTAGATGCTTCATATTTTTTTTAATGAATGAACTTTTCCATTTATTATTTACCATAATTTTTGCTCATTTTTGTTCCTTGAGGCATTCATTCTTTTCTTATTCTTTGTTTTTCTCCTCCATTTTTGATGTTCTCCAATTCCTTTTTTATATTTATTTGCCTCTTTGCTAGTTCTTTCTTATTCTTATCTTCTTTTCTTTAAATTTTTCTTTATGCTTCTATTTGTGTCTCCTGCATCTATTACCATTCCCTACACTCTGAAAAAAACCATGTAGTGAAAGCAGGAAAATACCTATAGATAGAGACTTTCTAAATGATCTCCTATTACATAATTAGAAATTGATGTGCAAGCAAGTTTGTCTGACAATATTCTACATTAAACCCAATTTTTAAAACTCCTTTTTGTTCAAACAGGATACTACTGTTCTCTAACTATCAAAATTTCTGTCATTTTCACAAGTAGAAAAAACACTAGACTATGAGGCAGTTGACTGAGTATTAGTGTTACCATAGACTGGTTGTGATTTTGGAAAAAAATTATTCAACCTCTCTGTGGCTTGGTTTTGTTTTTTATTATAATAATAATGTCTCCTATTTATAGAAATGTTTTTACAAACATTAACCAAGAAAAAATCCATAAGTATCTAAGGGAGGTAGGTATTATGACTGTTTACATATGAGAAAAAAAAAACTCTGAGGAGTTGAGTGACTTGCCAGAGATTTCAGGTGTAATGAGTAGTTTATTAGAAAAAGTAGAACTTGATATAAACCTTCTGACCCTATGTCTGTTGCTCCTTCCAAATCATTTCACTGGTTCCACAAATCATAATCATCAGATACAGAGGTTTCCTTTGAGCTATAGGGTTTTATTATTCTGCAATGTTAAAGATTTCCAGACAGAATCAAGTTTTAGGGGAGGGAGTTACTTGGAACCTAAACTACAATACAAAATGATCAGTGAAAGAGCCCAGGAAAAGACTTAAATTGAGGTGTTGCTCCAGAAATGAAAAGTATAAAATTCCAAATAGAATGTGATAGCACTTTTGAGAGCAAAATTGATACAATAAAATATAAAAGCTGGATTTCAGAGAGCACCTTGTCCAGTATCAATTGTGAGAAATAATTTTAATTGTTTCATTTCTGAAATTTTTGAATATATTATTTTATTGATTGTGGATAAAAACTGGAAGAAAAAGAAATGGTTCTTGATTATAGAATAATGCAGTTAGCTTCCAATGACCCTGAACTTTCAGATACTTTGAGACACTGAATAGTACAGTGGAAAGCATATGAAAACTGTTTTGTATCAGATAGGTGTAAGTTTAATTCCCACTAATTGTAACTTTGGGAAATTAATATCTTTCGACTTCATTTTTTTCACCTGTAGAGGAATCTACAGATATCTATCTGCCTTGAAGGCTTACAATGACCCTTAAGTAATATAACACTGAGTCAGATTGCTAAGCACAATCCCAGAATAGAATAGACACTCAAAGGAAGTGGGTTAAGTTTCCCCAAATAGGGACAATGCAGATATGTTTTCCTGAAAATTAGGAAACAATTCACGAAATTGGCCAAATAGTCTCTATTAACTATAAGGTGTAATCAGGTTCTATGAGTAAAAAAATTAAAAGCAAATTTTCATAAGATTTCATAAAATTTAAAAACATATTCTAAGATATACCATAAGTCATTAATTAGTTTCTTATCAATATATAGGATATTGATTATCAAGAGAAGACGTAAAAGAAATTTGATTTCCACATCTCATGGCTTATCTGAACTCCTAGGGAGCTTACTGGTGGAGACATAGAGGATCTTTTAGTGGTCTTCTAAGAACTTGATTTTACTTCTATCTTAACTCTTTAGATCTTTAGAAGAAATTATGATTTGTTTCGCAGAATCCCGGTGAACCCAGTAACTACAGAAGTTATTTCTGCTCTCACTTGTCAAATTTGAAAAACCCTCTGGCTACTCATATGAGCAAAAAGAGCCAGCTACATGCTCTGTCCTAACCATTTTTTAATTACTGAGCACATATTTGTGCCAGGTGTAGAGGATATAAAGAATTTGAGATCTACTCTTGAGGTTCTTTCCATACGTTTGGACAGGTAGAGCATATGCATAAAAATAAGTAAACATACAGATGAATTTATGCGAAGTACCAATGGGTTCACATACTTTCACATACAAGTTTATACACCATAGCATTTAAATAAAGGAACTGGCAGAACAGGGTTCTGATGGCAGCAGGAAATGTTTACACTAGGAAGTAAAATTTGAGCAGGGCATTTCCAGAGAGGGAATGATATGAATAAATTATAAGAGTAGCAAGATATATATATTTGGCTTAAGGGGAGTGTTTTTATAGAAGAGTAGTAGAAAATTCATTTGAAAATGTAGATAGAAATTATATTTTAGAGTACCCTGAATGTTTAAAATCTTTGCTTTTTAAATCTGAAGGCAATATAAGATTGAAGTGTTAGAAGTAAGTGGGCATGTCTCAGAAGTTCTTTAATCTTTATATCATGGTTGGTACCGTAGAATTCTAACTAAGAGCCTGCTCCTGCTTCTTATTCTGAATATACAACTTCTCTTCTTACTATAAAAGCATTACCTGTTTATTATAGAAATATCAGAAAATATATAAAACTAAAAGAAGAACTTTGTAAAATCCACAATCTCATGTTTGGAAACTTTTCCTATTTGTATAGATGGATTCTCTCTCTCTCGCTCTCTTTCTCACACACACACACACACACACAGAATGTTGGGGGCATTCAACTTTGAGAAGGCTAAACGGGGATTCAGAAACTCAAGTATGTGTGTTAAACCATCTTGAGACTGTACAGGAAAAGTTTTGGCTGAAACTTTTTATATGGCAGTAAATGGGTATGAAAGAATAGAGTAGAAGTCAGCTACTTTTTTATATAAAGAGCAATATAGTAAGTATTTTGAGTATCATGGGCTGTATGATTTCTGTCCAACTCTGTCATTGTAATGTGGATGCAGCCATAGACAGCATGTAGAAGATGAGTGTTGCTGTGCTCCAATAAAGTTTTATTTATGGAAACTTAAATTTCATGTAATTTTCAGGTGTTGAAAAATATCATAATACCTAACAGGTTTCTGTTTTAGAAGAAGCAGAAGTCAACATAGATATCAGTGTTTTATCGCAAGTCACCAGAAGCAGAGACCATGAAAAACATCAAAAAAGGGGGTATTCTGCTAGAGTAGATAATTAGAAGATACTGATGATGAAAACTAAGGCACCCTATGGGTATCCCCAGAAAAGTTTTAAGGATTTCACAGGGATTGAGTATCTTTAGCTACAAGAAGATAATGTTTTAGGTTATTATAAGTGATGTGATCCCATTAATCCTCTACAAACTGGTGAGGTGAAGTCTGAAGAAATTCAAGATACAAACAATATGTGTGTGTATGTGTGTATACATACATATATGTATATATATTTTATACAAATATGAAGCCATCATATATATTGTTAAGCAACCTGTTTTATTCAGACATAACATTGATCAGTATATTGTAAACGTCTTCTCATCAATGACTGTTCATCCCACTATCTATCACTAGTATCATTTGCACCTGCAGTCATACCTTCATCCTCCATTCATTCTACATTTATAGAATTGCTTACTCCGCCATCTTCAAATTTGCATTTTTACCACGATAAATGTTAATACTGTTGAGATTTTAGTTTGTGACTTTTATTCCCCAACTTCATAGTGTTTGGTACCTGAAGTCACTATAGAAATATGTGCTTGTGTATTCTATTTTAAGAAAAAGCATCAGAAGTTAGGAATACTTAGCTAACTCTGAAAAGTCTAATTACTTAGAAGAAGAAATATTTTGGACCTTTTTAGAATATTTTTATAAAATGGCCAAAGACAAAAGGTTTCCAAAACAAGAAAGCAATCAATTGTTACTGATACTGGAATGTCAGGTTTACTGTTTATAAGGATACCATGGCTCTTCCTCCTCAAAACAGGACAGGTACTCTTGAAAGAGAGTGTGGTCTGCAGGGTTTGAAATAAACACTGGAGTAATGGGCATGAATAAATGGGTATATGACATTAGCTATTTGAAGTATTTATATACTCATTAAAATTATCAGGTTGCACTTCCATAACAGAACAAAAATTTGCATGCATGCTGAATGTGTTTTTAAAAACACATTACTAAGCACAGACATAGGGGTTTAACCAGGCATTAAGACTTAAAAAAGCTATTTGCCTAACCTTTATAGAACTTACTCTGATAGGAAGTACGGATCCGTTTCGTTAAATCAGGATAAAGGTTAGACAGGCCACGCATGCAAAAGTTGTCTTTGGAACATGCCAGAACATCAGCATCAGCAGCAGGCAGAGGAAAGAGAGAAAAATAGTCTAAAGTGAAAGGAAGTGATATCATACCAGAATCTAGAACAGCCAAGATGAAGAAATTGCAGCAAGTTTAGGTAATCAAATTAGAAAGGAGATATTAAAAAAATAAACCAGTTAGAAAGAGGTGATAGATGAATGATGAGAGTGTTGCAGTAATTTTATTTAACTAAATATCCTATAAGAATAGATGTCATATTTCTCACATGCATTTTATGTAGTAAACTTACTTCACTTGTAAATAATATGTAAGTTACTTCATGAAAATCAAAATGGTTGTCTTATTCTTCAGTATTAATGAGAAAGTTTAGGGATTTTAGTTTTTGGTATTTTATTTTTATAACATAATGTGAGTACTCACTGAAGTGATTTTATATACTAAATATGAACAAAGTTTATGATTTTATCAGTTTTTTCCTGATTTTAAAGTCATCAAAATTCTAAGCTCTAATCATAATTGAGTCTCAATAAGTTTAAATTAAGTAACAGTTTTATTATGCTTGTTACAATACACACCTTTTCATACCATTGTGTATATCCGGTAAGTAACTTAGATGCTATCATAGATCCACAGTTTTTCTAATTCAGTTTGTGCTTTCAGCCTACAAATGTTGCCTCCTATCCCCTAATATCTTCCTATCCTAGAGTCCATAAACTTTCAAAAATTAATGTCCCCTTTCCTAGTCATGAGGGAATCTTATGGCATGCATAATTTCTCTCATTCTGACTTCTTTTCAAAAGCCAGAAATGGTAGAGGCAGAATCTATAGAATTTGAACTTTCAAGCATTCCTAAATGTTGCTAAAAACTGAGATCCCTAACAAAAAACAAAGAGACTCCGGAATCTTGGAACACTGAAAAAATAAAACAAATTATTATTTAAAAAAAAAAAAGTTCAATGATCCCAGGATGAAAAAACAAAACAAACAAACAAAAACAAAAACAAAAACAAAAAAACAGACTCCAATTTCTGAAGAAGAAATTTTGTGTTCCTGAAAAGAGTCTAATTTAGCAATGTGGAAAGGGTTGAAGTTTATTAAAAAAAAAAAAAAAGATTAGCAAAAAGGGAGAATTTCAGTAGGTCAAGTTAATTTTTCATTAGTCAAAAAGGAAACTTCTTTTATTATAACATTCAGATGTTAAGTCTGGCACATTTGCTATTTAGAAAAAAACACCTATTATCTTTCTAGCTTAAAACATTCTTTATATGAGTATATTTAATAAAGGCTCTAATTATCAACTGATTTTTAAAATCAACTGATTGAAAAACAAAATCTAATAGAACTAAACACATAATATTGTAGATGTATTTCCATCTGCAAATCTTTGGGTTCCACTAATATTTTATCAACTATAATACATCAGTGGACAGAAAAAATACAAAATTTTGTCTGCTTACAAAGCCAGCTATTTGGATAAATATTGAAATTTCAGCAAACTTTGGATAATTTGGCATATCAAAATTTGCCATTATATGGCAATTATTTCTGCTTATATTAAACATATAACCTTATATGTTTTTCTTTTATAGTTAAACAAATTTATTGGTCCTGTTAAACAAAATGTTATCTTTCATATCATTTTAAAATGTTAATTAATAATGTTTACTGCATTTGTGAAACTGCTCCAAGAAAATCACCATTCTACAAGGAAAGGTGACAGGTAGAATACAGAGTTTAAAAAAAATAGTGAAATACTTAAAATTATATTTTTAAAGAATCCAGCTATATTAGAAGAAAATTATCCTGTTAAACACAACCATCACAAATTTTTCAACTATAGAACCTGATTTTCATAACACTTTTATATTTAATAGCTTATTTTCTGTTATTTCTTAAGAATTCAACCTAAGAAACTTGAGATGCTTCCTAACTGACAGCAAATTGAAGTTTAAACACTTCCTTTCTCCTTTCAAAGATTCTCACTATGTTTCTACCCAATTTTATTTACATATTATAAATTGTGTTGACTTTATATTGCCGAACATTTGAAGAGTATCATAGAAGAAATCTAAAGGTAAGAAAACAGATGAACTAATCAAGTTCATAACCATTTTGTTTTCTCTCCTACCTGCAATGAACTGCTTGTTTTTTCGAGGAGACCGTGGTTGACGTTGGTATAGGTCACTTGATCTATATAGGTCAATGGTCCCCATGCTTAACAGTACTGTCTTCTGTATAAAATCCACCACAGCCAACCCATTGCAGTTCCCAAATGCAACTCTGAAGGAAAAAAAAATATGCAACTAGAATGTATCATAGCAATCATTATTATTTTTTATCTTTGAATAAAAAGATAATTAGAAAGTAATGCCTTAGGGTTCGGTAGGTTAGATCATGATTGGTATAATGTCAGGAAGGATATCATGTCTTTACATAGGATAGGGTAATCTTGTATAGTAGCGATGACCACTGTAGTCATATTTTATCGTTGATTTTATTAGTAAGTAGTGATTACCCAATCTTTTACTAAATTTGGCCTTATATTTTTATAATAGAATCATATAAAATCTTTTTGCTATGCAATGGGGAAATACATCAAGAAATGGCACACTTTAATAGCTATAGATGTTTAGGTATGTAATTAGATGCTTTTTTAAAATAAAATTAGAATTGTTAGGCTCCAAATTATGTCTCTTCTTAAACAGGAAGTATGTATTTAACACAAATTTTTTTCATAAAATTAACTTTCTATATCTAAGGCTTTGATGACATGGTAGATATAAACAGATACAATTTTCATTCACAAAAAATTAAAATTTTTACTCTCTTGTTTATTTGTCCTACTTATTAAAAGACAAATACCATTTGATTAATTTCTCCTGAGAAAGGTATTCTGAAGGTTTACTTATTTATTTGAAAGAAAGGGAACACAGAAGGAGGGGTAGAGGGGAAGAGAGATCCTAAGAAGACTCCATGCTCCATGCAGAACCAAATGTGGGGCTGGATCTTACAACCCTGAGGTCATAACCTGAGCAAAAATCAAGCGTTGGTCGGTCAACCAGCTGTGCCACTCAGGTGTCCCTACGCAGGCATGCATGTTGGTTAGCCAAAACATCAGGCTTATACAAACTCTTTTTTCTCAGTTTACAACATGCCTTCTAACTGAACAATTGTATATTTGTGCTTTTTGCTCCCTAAAGTGAACACGAGTTGCATGACTGTTGTTTTGCTCATTTTATATAAGTTTAATGCTGTTTTATTATTTAGATTGAATCTGATGAACAAATCATCAATTTACTCTAATTTTTTCTACTCTACTACACAACCTTCCCTACAAATAAAAACAAAAACGTTCTACCATACTAAATGTTTTGCTATTTCACATAGAGTTCTACATTTTCAATAAAACAGACTTTGGAAGCTAAAAAAAAATATTGTTATAAAAGTCAGCAGATTTCATCTCCATCATTTATAGGTGATCTGGAAAAAAATTAACAAAGTTTGTTAGGCCTTAGTATCTTTACTTTATAATGAGAATTATAATACTAGATTTATCTACTTCTCATGGCTTTTATGAACACCAAATCAGAAATTTGGTATTATTAAAAAGTACTTTGAAAAATTTCCATACATAAATAGAATTGATCCTAATATTATAAGTAAATGCAATATTATGCATACTACATATCATTGCAAGCTGATCTCTCTAAACCTGTACAGTTATGATAGAGTTCTCAAATGCAGTACTGATAAGAAACAAAAATAGGAAAGTAGAATGTATTATGGCAGCCAAAATGATTATTTTTATCTTTAATTAAAAATAAGAATACTAGATGGCTGCCTAGTGAGAATACCAGATGGGTGGCTCAGTCATTTGGGTCTCTGCCCTGGGCTCAGTTCATGATCCCAGGGCCCAGGGATCTAGATATGGGTGTCAGGCTGCCTGCTCAGTGGGGAGGCTGCTTCTCCTTCTTTCTGCCCACCCCAGCTCCTGGCTCTTTCTCACTATGTCAATCTCTCTCTCAAATAAATAAAATCCTTAAAATAAATAAATAAACAAAACAAATGAACACTACAAAGTTATACCTCAGGGTTGGGGAGGTCAAACTATGGTTGTTAAACAGGCAGTAAAAATACTGGATGTAATTTCTTAACTTAAACAGAAAACTGGACAGAAGTATACTAAGCAAGTGTTTTCACATACTGGCCAACAGGCAACACAGGATCAGAGAAGGATAACTTACAACTTTGGTATTCTCCTTGTTTTGTTTTTATAGTTTTTTTATTTTTTAAATTTATTTTTTATTACATTTTATTTTTTCAGTGTTTTTACAGTTTTATTGAGATATATTTCATATACCATAAAAATGTACTTATTTAAATAAAGTGTACAGTTCTTCAGTTTTTAATATATTTAGTCTTATCAGTTTAATATATTTAGAATTGTGCAATCATCACCATACTTTAGAGCATTTCAGTACAGACATCTAGGTATTTTAATTTAGACTAATTGTCCTAACTTAGTGAATGGAGAGATTTCCTGGGCTGGAGCACAGGAACCTGAAACTTTAGTGGTCATGTTGAACTGAGGAGAAAGAGATCAGAGTCTGATGCTGTGAAAGCAGCCAGAAATTAAAATACTAGAGAAATGGGAATGGCATAGGGAGAGTACACTAGAGATTTATAGAATGGTTCTCTCTAGCATCCATGTGAAGAAAGTACCCTAGGTTCAGCAAAGAACCAACAAAGCTGAACAGTTCCCAAAGTTCACAAAAGGCTGAAAATATTTCATGTTACTACCAGCCAAACTGCTGAGATCTCCTAATATACAAAAAAAGCAGATAAAAGTAGTATCACTTTAGTAGAAGGGAAAAATGAACCATGAACTAAAGGCTCTTCTGAACCCCACCCTAAAAAAAGCTTAGAAACATGATTCTAAGTAACACAAATGCCTTCCAGAAAAATCTCTAACACTATTAAAAAGAATCAACAAAATACCACCATAATGTAAAATTCACAATGTCCACTATATAACAAGTAGAAGGCATATAAAGAATTAAGAAGGGGTGCCTGGGTGGCTCAGTTGGTTAAGTGACTGCCTTCAGCTCAGGTCATGATCCCAGAGTCCCGGGATGGAGCCCCGCATCGGGCTCCCTGCTCAGCGGGAGGCCTGGTTCTCCCTTTCTCACTCCCCCTGCTTGTGTGCCCTCTCTAGCTGTGTTTCTTTCTATCAAATAAATAAATAAAATCCTTAAAAGAAAAGAATTAAGAAAACATGACTGATAAAAAATAACAGGAACATATCTAGAAATGAAACATATGACAAAAGTAGCAAACAAGAATATTAAAAATGCTTAATAAATAGGAGCACCTGAGTTGCTCAGTCAGTTAATGTCTGTTTTTGGCTTAGGTCATGATCTTGAAGTCCTGGGATTTTTCTCCATGTTGGGCTCCCTGCTCAGTGGGAAGTCTGCTTCTTCCTCTCCCTCTGCTCCTCCCTGCCCTGTTTGTTTTTTCTCTCTCTCTCAAATAAAAATAAAAACAACTTAAAAAAATATATATTGCAGATACTTGAGAAGGTGGAGGAAAATTCCTAGAGCTATAGGAATAAGACAGACTGGTATTGAAATAAAGATAATAAATTTTAAGGAAACAGAAGAGTGGCTATAAACACCCATAAATGGTCAACTGATATTTGACAAAAGTGCTATGACAATTCAGAAGAAAGATATTTGTTTTGATAAATGATGTGAAACAGTTAGATATCCATAAGTAAAAAAATTGAGCCCTAAAATTTTACCTTCCATGGTACACAAAAAAGTCAAGTTGATTTCTTAAAAAAAAAAAAAAAAAAAAGCAGAAGAGGGAGTTGGCTAAGGGTCCAACTCTTGGTTTTGGCTCAGGTCATGAGTTCATGGCCCTAAGATGGAGTCCCAAGTCGGGTTCCACACTCAGCATGGTCTTTGCTGGATATTCTCTCCCTTTCCTTCTGTCCCTCTCTGGTCTTTGCTGGATATTCTCTCCCTTTCCCTCTGTCCCTCTCTTCCCCCCTTCCCCCTCCCCTGCTCATACCCATGCTCATTCTCTCTAAAAATCTTTTAAAAAATAGGCAAAAGATTTGAACAGACATTTCACCAAACATGTACAAATGTGAAACAAACACTTGAAAGATGCTCAACATCATTAGTCACCAGGAATATTTAAATTAAAACCACTGATGCCATCAAAGTAGATAAAAATTTAAAAGATTGACAATACCAAGTGTTGACAAGTATGTGGAAAACTGAAACCCTAATATATTGCTGGTGGAAATGTAAAATAATATAATCTCTTTAAAAAATAGGTTGTCTTAAAAACATATGGTTAATCCTTCAACAACACAAAGGTCAAAGGCACCTACTCCACACTGTCAAAATCCATGTGTAATTTTTGATTCCCCCAAAACTTAACTACTAAAAGCCTGTTGCCTGGAAGCCTTATTGGTAACATACGCAGCCAATGAACACATATATTATACATGTATTATATACTGTATTTTTACAGAAAGAGAAAAAATGTTATTAAAATCATAAGGAAAAATTTTAAAAAATCACAAGGAAGGGAACATATATTTACTGTACTGTACTGAAAAAAATCCATGTTTAAGTGGACCCCTGCAGTTCAAACCTATGCCAGTCAAGGGTCAACTGAACTCACCATATGACCCAGTAATTCCAATCTTGTTATTTACCCAAGAAAATGTAAACAGATGTTACACATAGACTTGTACCTAAACATTAATAGCAAATTCATTCATAAAGCCTAAAACTGGAAACAACTAAAATTTCCATCAAACAGTGAATGTATAAACACATTTTTGTATGTCTTCATAATGGATAATGCAGCAGTGGAAAGGAACAAGCCACAGATAGACAATGAATGGATGAGTCACAAAAGCAGTATGTTAAGTGATTGAAAAGAATCACATAATTTATGAGTTATGCTTCCATTCATATAAAATTGTGGTAAATGCAGTCAACTTGAGGGTTTGGCTGAAAACTGAATGCAAGAGGACAGGAAGGAACCTTCAGAAGTGATTGATAATTTTTGTATCATTAGTTTGTTAGTGATTACATGACTTGCATTTGTTTTTTATAGTTGTCAAAACTCATTTCATACTTAAAATTGGTGAATTTTATTTTAGACACATCATAACTCAGTAAAGTGTTTGTAATGCTAGTAGGTATTTGGTAAATTAAATTACTATCAAAAGGACAGTCTGAGAGAATTACACTAGAATTATAGACTCTGGTCCCTAAAATATTCTGGAGAGAAAGAGATGATTTTTTTAATTGGATATTTTAGATAAACCTCCAAATGAAAAACTGATTTCACGGAGGGGGAAAAAATGAGATTTTTTTTTTCTTCTAATAACTTGTTGGTAAGGAAATTCAAAAGAAACTACTGACCAACAAGAAGATATTTTCAAGATTTGGAATTTATAATAAAAATAACTTTTATTAATCTTGTCTTTTTTCTTTAATTATTCAACATCTATCTTAAAGTCTACTTTATATTAAAATTATTAAAATTAACTCTTCTAAATTATACAAGAGTTAATAAAATTTTCCATTTTATAAGTACAAAATATATTTCTATATAAAAATTAATCAAAACCCAGATTCGAAAGTCTCTAAGATTCATATGGGCATCCTGTCCTATTTGAAATTTATGAACAAAGTTAATGTATAAGCACTTATATAAATATAAAATAAATGAAAATGTTTAAAAAATACATTTCTATTTTAAATCTTTGAATATGTTGGTGCATTAAGAAATTGCTCTTCTTTCTAAAAGCAGCAACACAGAAAAATAGTTTTAAATATGAGTTGTTTGTTCAATGGTTTTGGAAAAAAAGCAAAATTTTGCTTTTAAATACCTTAAGAGTTTTGTTACTGGTGTATATGTAGAAAAAAAGCTCATGCAACATTTATTATCATCAATACACTTTGGAAAATTCCTTGGTTAATAATTCTGTCTTAAAAGTAATTATGTTTTCTCCCTGATATACCACCCTGCAAGAATAACATTAAAAATAGCTGTTTAAATTTTAGAAGTTTTAATTTTTTATCTAAAATGTAACTTAATTACACTTAAATAGAATTAATAGGTTAAATTACTAGTTGTACTAGCTACATTTTAGGTGCTCACTGTGGTTAGCAGTAATATATTGGACTGCTCAAATTATAAACCAGTTCCATCACTGCACAAAGACCTACTGGACAGTATTGTTGTAGGTTATGTATGTCTTAGGTTTATTTTCTCATAAGAAGTCTAATTTAATTTCTTAAATTTCCCATATCAATTTTCTTGTTCAAAGAAATTAACATTATTTTAATATTAAATAATTCATTTAAACAATTATGTTATTATAGATAATACCAGAATAAAATGGACTATTGTTTAATTGAAATATAGTTGACATACAATGTTATATTTGTCTCAAGTATACAACACAGTGATTTTTTTTTTATTGTTACTAAAAATTTTTTTTTCCAGTGTTCCAAGATTCATTCCCCATTCCCCACACCCAGTGCTCCATGCTTTAGGTGTCCCCAGTACCCACCACCAGGCTCTCCCATCCCTCCAACCCCTCCCTCCAAGTCCCTCAGCTTGTTTCTGTGTCCAAAGTCTCTGTTGTTTCATTTCCCTCCCTAGATTACCCTAGTTCCCATTTACTTTCCTTCTCCCACTGTCCTCCAGTGTACCCCTCATGCACCACAAGTAACTGAAACCATGTGATACTTGACTTTCTCTTCTTGGCTTATTTCACTCAGCATAATCTCTTCCAGTCCAGTCCATGTTGCTACAAAAGTTGGATATTCATCCTTTCCGATGGAGGCATAGTATTCCATTGTATATATGTACCACATCTTCCATTCATCTGTTCATGGGCACCTTGGCTCTTTCCACAGTTTGGCGATTGTAGCCATTGCTGCGATGAACATTGGGGTACATATGGCCCTTCTTTTCACTACATCCGTATCTTTGGGGTAAATGCCCAGTAGTGCAATTGCAGGGTCATAGGGTAGCTCTATCTTTAATTCTTTAAGGAATCTCCACACTGTTTTCCAAAGCGGCTGTACCAGTTTACATTCCCACCAACAGTGTAAGAGGGTTCCCCTTTCTCCGCAGCTTCTCCAACACTTGTTGTTTTCTGTCTTGTTAATTTTGGCCATTCTGACTGGTGTAAGGTGGTATCTCAGAGTGGTTTTGATTTGAATTTCCCTGATAGCTAGTGACGCTGAACATTTTTTCATGTGTCTGTTGGCCGTTTGTATATCTTCTACGGAGAAGTGCCTCTTCATGTCTCTTGCCCATTTTTTGATGTGTTCA
>PITA01015441.1:0-30523 GCA_004023965.1 Spilogale gracilis
GTCTACGGGGCTGGCTCTCAGCCGCTGTCCCCACCTCAACCCCTCTGTCTCTCCTGCCGTCTCTTCTCCCTCCATTCTTCTCTGGTCTCTTTGTTGGTCTGACGCACACACCCCGCACACTCATGCATGTGCACACACACACACACTCCCCCTTGGCATTTCTGTGGAGATAAAGTGTGCGCACACGAACCCTGCAAGCCAACTGAAACACTGCAAAATAGGTCCAAAGAAACAGCCCCCTGAGCACAGCTCTAGGAAGCTGAACGTTGTCTCGGTCCAAACACCGCGGTCTCCGACGGCAGGCACCCTCCCCGGCTCCGTCAGTCCTCCAGTGCCCAGGCCCCTCACTTGTAGTTCATGGCCCCCAGCACCGTAGAGTCTGTGACTCGGGTGGGATTTCTGCGTGAACCCACCACATGAGAGAACAGCTCCATCGCTGTGCCTCCCTGGCCGCAGACCATTCAGAAGGGCTGCTCTCAAGGTTGACCGGCCGCCTCTGCAGACAGGGCGTGAGCGGGGACCAATAGGTCTTTAGAATAAAGCCATTTTCTCTGGGCAGGAAGTCTCGGTTTCTCCCAGGAGACCCCGCTGCTGTTGCCGCTGCCACCAGATGACCCGAAAATGAAAAGTCAAGGAAAGCAAAATATTCCTTTGGCCCTTCCAGCTGTGAGACCCTGGAGGTCCAGTCAGATGGCGAGAGGGAGGAAGAGGGCACCGGGACCCTTGTTTCCTTGTCTCTGGAATGGAAGCCACCTGCAGATGAGGGAGGGGTGGCCAGAGGTGACCTCGATGCATCCCTGGAAGTTCCTCCATTAGGAGAAACAGAAAGCATGGGAGGTTGTCAGAGGGCCATGGGGGAGCTGACGGAGGTCACCTTCTGTCTGGGAGAAGAATCAGAAAGTCCCAAAGACATGAGGAAGGGTCTCTGTAGGACGTCAAGATGGGTGGGCTACCCACCGTGGTTTCAGCTCCAAGTAAGGAAGTGAGAATAGGCGACAGGGGCTCCTTCTCAGGAAGTCTGGTACCTTAACTTGGTTCCAAATATCTTCCAGGAATTTAAGGTGGCTTTCCAAAAGATGTCTATTTTTTGTTGCTTTCCATTTTGATATAATTTCATATTTACAGAAAAGTTGCAAGAATAGATCAAGAAGCTGGGAATACATACACAGGTCTATATTTCTGTGTCTATAACTATATCCATATCCTATGTCACATAAAAATAGAGACAAAGATGTTGAAAACTCTTGGGTTCACACTGATGCCTCCAATCTGGTCCCACAAAACTACATTCTACTTTGTCTTCTTGCTAAAATTTTCACTCTTTTCCCTTGGCTTCCATGATTATTAATATATTTTTCTTGTTTCCTCAAGCCTACATGAACAGAAAGTGGTTGCAGAATTATTAACCCAGACCATTAAAAGAAGCAAACCTACTATGAACATCAATACCTGTGCATAGTTCTTTTAGAGTAAAATTTACAGACATTGAAATGAACAAATCCTAAGTGTGCAATTCAATGAGTTTAGAAACATGCATATTCCCAATGAGCCACACCCCTACCAAGATACACAAAAGCTTTCTATCACACCAGAGAGTTCCCTGTGGCCTTCCTGATCAAGCCCTGGCCCAGAGCCCATCACAGGTAGGATGTGATCAGTGTAGATTAGCTATCTATAAAGGTCATCCAAGTCATTGCCTGTATCACTAGTTTACCCCTTTTTTATTGTGTAAACATCAGTTCTATGGATATTCCAACCTTTGTGTATCCATTCCCTTTCTGATGGACGTTTGTGTTGCTTCCAGATTTTAGCTATCATGAATAAAGCTGCTATGAACGTTCTTGTGCATGCGTTATTATAGATGTATGTTTCCATTCCCTTTGATGAAGATCTAGGTCATGGTGGGTCTCTTTAAAGTATAAGAAAGTGCCCCACCTTTTTCCACAGTGGCTTTGCCATTTTATATCTCCACCAACAATGTATGGGAGTTCTTGCCAATGCTTGAAGTTGTAGGTCTTCTTAATTTTAGCCATTCTACTGGGTGAAACAGTATCTCATCACTTTAATTTCATGAAGTGAATCAATTTAATCCATTGAATTTCATGAAATTAAAACCATAATTTAAAATAAAACCTTAATGAGTAAACACATTGAACACCTTTCTGTGTATTTATTGCCCAATTGAATTTATTCCCTCATGAAGAGTTGGCAAGATTTTTGCCCATTTTTTAAATTGGCACTTTTAATTAAGTTGTAGGAATCCTTTATATATTCTCACTACAAGTACTTTGTTGGATAGTCTGTTTTGCAAATATTCTCTCCCAGTCTGTGGCTTGTCTATTCTGAGGTTGGCTTTGATGAGCAAAAGTTCTTAATTTTTGTGAAGTCTAATTCATCAATTGTTTATTTTATGGTTCTATTTTCTGTGCTCTAGCAAAGACATCTTTGCCTACCCATAGAGCAGACAGCTATTACCCTACATTTTCTGTTAAAAGTGTTATGGGTTTTGCTTTCATATTTTTGCTTATAATCCATCTTAATTAATTTTTGTGTATGGTGAAGTAGTGATCACATTCATTCTTCTCCCATTGTTTTCCAGTTGTGCTGGTTCTATTTTAAAAAGACCATCCCAGGGGCACCTGGGTGGCTCAGTTGGTTAAGCAACTGCTTTCGGCTCAGGTCATGATCCTGGAGACCCAGGATTGAGCCCCACATCAGGCTTCCTGCTCAGCGGGAAGCCTGCTTATCCCTCTCTCAGTCCCTCTGCTTGTGTTCCCTCTCTGGCTGTGTTTCTCTCTGTCAAATAAATAAATAAAATCTTTAAAAAATAAATAAATAAATAAATAAAAATAAAAATAAATAAAAAGACCATCCTTTCCCCACAGTGGATTGTTTTGATGACTTTGTCAATGGCCAGCTGTCCCTATAAATGTGGGTCTACCCCTCTATGGACTCTCTGTTCTGTCCCATCAATCTATTTGTCTCTTATCATGTCAATACCACACTGCTCTAATAAACAGAGCTTCACAATAAACCTTGATGTCAGATAGTATAAGCCCCCCAACTTTTTCTTCTTTCTCTAGATTGTTTTTGGCTATTCCTAGGTCTTTGGATTTCCAAATAAATTTTAGAATCAACTGCCAATTTCTATTTTTAAAGAATAAAGGCCTATTGGGATTAGGATTAGGATTATATCAAAGCTATACATCAATTTGGGGAGAATTGCCAACTTCATACCAAATCTTCCAATCCATGAACATAGGCTAGCTTTCTATTTATTTCTGTCTTCTTTCATATCGCTCAGCAATGTTTAGTATTTTAAGCATTGAATTTTTTCACATCTTTCCTTAAATTCCTTTGTAAATATTTTATGTTTTTAAACAATATTGTAAATGACATTGGTCTCTTTAAATATCATGTTTCGGAGGCCTGGGTGGCTTAGTCATTAAGCATCAGCCTTCAGCTCGGGTCATGATCCTGGGGTCCCAGGATAGAGCCCCACATCGGGCTCTGCTCAGCAGGAAGCCTGCTTCTCCCTCTCTCACTCCCCCTGGTTGTGTTCCCGTTCTCACTGTGTCTCTCTCTATCCCACAAATAAATAAAATCCTTAAAATAAATAAATAAATATATATGTATATATACATATATACATTCCAACTGCTTAATGCTAATATACAGAAATACAATTGATCTTTATATATTGATCTTTTTTGGAAGTGCTTTTTTTTTTAAGATTTTTTTATTTATTTGACAGAGAGAAACACAGCGAGAGAGGGAACACAAACAGGGGGACTGAGAGAGGGAGAAGCAGGGAGCCAGATATGGGGCTCGATCCTGGATCTCTGGGATTATGACCTGAGCCAAAAGCAGTCACTTAACCAACTGAGCCACCCAAGCACCCCATGGAAGTGCTCTAATAAGACCAGAAAGAAGGAGAAATGAGAGAGGTTTAATCAATTAGCCTGTATCTTAACAGAAAGAACAAAGAGAAACAGAAAGGGAGCTATCCTGTGTTGAGTGCTTAGTCTGCAAAGCACTCTGCTGCACCAACTACATACGTAATGTTCACAGCAACCCTACGAAGTTCATTGCTATCCGTGTCCTACAGATGAGGAAACTGAGTGCTCTGAGATCCCAGCAGTGGGCAGCGGCCGTCAGGATTGCCACCCAGAGCTGCTGAGCTCTAGCCCCACATTATCCAGTACTAGCACAGTGTAACAGCAGGATAGAATGTTCGAGTGTTGGCAGGGCAGATGTGCACAGTGATGTCCAGCTCCCGGAGCCAGGAGATGTGAGATACCTGGTCAGCACGGCTGGGCTCCCATCCATCCATTTCTTATGGGGCTCAAGCTGCTGCCAGCCAGCAGGCACCAATGCAATGCCCAAGCACAGTGGCCCAATGGCACCCAGATGACCCCAGGAACAGCCGCAGTGGAAAAGTGAACAGACAGAGGCAATGGGGCCAGCAGGAAGCCGACCGTGGGCCCCGGGCCACGCTCACCAGCACTATCTTGGGCAGGGCCTCCCTGGCAGGGGCAGGGTGTGCACAGATGGACCAGCTCTGCTCAGTCCCACCTTGTCCCTGAGAGGGTGCCCCTGAGGCCCAGAGATAAGAGGCTGGACCTGAGAAGAGAAACATGACGTGGCCTAGGTTCCCCAGCCTTGTCCAAACATGAACATCACTGGGGTCACTTTGTCCATGACCGGTTCCCAGGCAACCTTCCCAGAGCTGGGGTTTTGGGGGTTTTTTTGTTTTTCTGTTTTTGGCGAGATATTTATTTATTTATTTATTTATGAAAGAGAGTGCACACGCACATGTGCCTGAGCGGGGGCATGGGGGGTGAGTTGGTGGGAGGGGTGTGGGAGGTGGGAGAGGGCAAAGGGAGAGGAGCAAGCAGACTCCACACTGAGCGCAGAGCCCCATGTGGGGCTCGATCTCAGGACCCTAGATCACAACCTGAGCCGAAATCAAGAGCCGGATGCTCAACAGACTGAGCCACCCAGGCACTGTTCTTATTTATTTATTTATTTGTTTCTTTGTTTATTTTTAGAGTTTACTTATCTACTTACCTTTTAACCCTCACAGAGGTCTTGATTCTGCAGGTCTCAGGTGGAGTTCGGGAACCTGAATTCTGAACCCATGCCTCTCGGTGAGTCTTCTGATCTGGACACTTTGAGAAAGTCAGAGCTAACCAAGGATAGGGAGCCTGTAGGCGGGGTGGGAATGAGGCAGAGATGGGCTGAAGAAGTGTCTGAGCCTGTGCTCAGGCGGGGGAACTCCATGAGAACCTAGAACCCACAGGGTTTTCCTCTTCCAGAAGTGGCATGGGCTAGGGCTGGGCACCCAGAGTGAAGGCTGCCTCCTGGGTGTGGCCACGAAGGACAGGGAGCAGAGAAAGGTCTTGGCCAGTCTCTGGAGGTCTTCAAAGGAAAAAGGTGCCATGATTCCCCAGGGAGAAAACCATCCTGGGGGTCCTCCCGGTGGTGTCTGGGAGTCAATGACCTGGGTCAGATGTTGATGGGACAGGCCCTTCGGAGGTCAGGTGCTGGCTGAGGCCACAGGGTGGGTCTGCCAGGCCTTGTTTTCATCGGATTTTTTCAGTGTTGCAAGATTCATTGTTTATGCCCCACACCCAGTGCTCCATGCAAGCTGTGCCCTCAGTACCCCCCACCAGGCTCGCCCATCCTCCCACCCCCTCTCTTACAAGACCCTCAGTTTGTTTCTGAGTTCACAGTCTCTCATGTTTCGTCTCCCTCCCCAATTTACCCCACTTCCAATTTCCTTTCCTTCTCCTACTGTCCTCCATGTTACTCCTTACGCTCCACAAGTAAGTGAAACCATATGATACTTGATTTTCCTGCTTGGTTTATTTCACTCAGCATAATCTTCTCCAATCCCATCCACGTTGCTACAAAAGTCATCTGATTTTTTTTTTTAAGATTTTATTTATTTGAGAGAGAGTGAGAGAGAGAGCATGAGAGGGGAGAAGATCAGAGGGAGAAGCAGGCTCCCCGCAGAGCTGGGAGCCTGGTGTCGGACTCAGTCCTGGGACTCCAGGATCATGGCGTGAGCCGAAGGCAGTGGCTTAACAAACTGAGCCACCCAGGCACCCCAAAAGTTATCTGATTTTTATTTGACGTTTCAATCTTTGGATGCTGTTGTTCTTATACCTAAGAAAGCAGGGGTAGGGGTGGGGGAGGGGGTGGGCAGGTGCTGGTCAGTCTCAAGAGAGGAAGAGAGGAGGGAAGCAGGTGAGACCAGGGCCCAGCAGGAGGGCCAGGCCGGTAGACCCCTCAGGAACACCTGTCAGCCGGGTCAGAACCGGATGGGGGGGGCGGTTCCCGCAGTTGGCGTTTGGAACAGTTGCTCCTGAACACTGGACCTGGGCCCAACCCCTGGCTCTCCCCTCGACTCCTTGAACCCCACCCCACCCCCCCAAGGCCAAGGCTCTGGGCTCTTTTCTGTTCCTCTTTTCTGCCCCACTGGTTGCCTTGGCAACAGCTCCCCCTGGCCCCTGGCCTCCCGAAGCAGGGAGCTTAATGCAAATCCCAGGCAGGTTTGTTCTGCTCGGTTGGCTTTCAAGACAATAGAGGGAATGCTGAACCCGGAACCTGTCCCCAAGGACACACCCCTCCCCCAAGGCACCGGAGGGCAGGGATGGGGAGGAAAGGTAAACAGAGGGCCACTGAAGCCTAGAAGCTGGGCGAGCAGCCACCAGGTAGTAGGGAACAGGTAGTAGGGAACGAGAAGCTTTCCCGCTACACCCTCTCTGATGTGCAAGGTGAGAGTCCACCGTGGGACCCATCTGTAATGGATTAAATAACATAAGCAAAGGACACGTCTTTGCCCCATCCTGTTCCTTCATTGTTTCATCGGTGGCTGGAATAAAAACAGGCGGGTCAGACCCACAGCCGACACCGAGCTGCAGGCAGTACGTGCTTCAGATGACTGGAGGCTTACGCATACCAGAGTTGTTATTAGATGAGAAGAATGGGCCCAAACCAGTAATTCAGAGAAATTCACTCTGGGGAGGTTCGGCTTCAGGGAAATTGTCTAGAGGGTTCTAATCACTCATAAACCCCATGGGAGCCAGGAGGAGTCCCGGTGTCTTAGAAGACAGTGGGGGCCGGGGGACCCCGGGGTGCACAGTTTATCACCTGCTCCCCTGCCCCAGCCCAGGGCTGGGACTCCCTCCGGTCATGTGTGCAGGTCTTCGAAGTCGGTGGCTGATGCGCTCGGCATCTGGGTTGCGATGCCCTATTTAGGGGGCAGGTGTGTCATGGCGTGGTTGTTGTGGCTAAGAGCAAGAATTCTGGAGCCAAAATGGCTGGGTTTAAATGTAGCTCTAGTAAGCTGTGTGTCCTCGAAACAGTTACTGACCCTCTCTGTGTGTCTGTCATCCTCTGTGTGATGGATATAGCACTCCTAGGATTAAGCATTAAGCGGGGTAAGCGTTCATGCGTGGTTTTCACTAATACCAGTGACTCAGCTGCGGGCTTTTAAAGGCTTCAGGAGTTATTTTTGCTTGGAAGGCCCTGGACTCTCGATAGCCCGGCCAGCCTCGATATGCTTGGACAGCTCAGCCTCCAAACTCCCAGCTGCCCTGATATCATCGGGCTGTGCCCATCAGGGGTAAGGTCTGTCCCCAAGGAGTTCCATCAGTTAGAGGGACCAATGACCCTGTCTCTGCCCAGCACAGCCTGAGCCGATAAGCTCACAGCCCACATCACCGCCCTTGGTGGGACCCACTAACAGGAGGGCTCCCCCCCATGAGTGGGTCACAGGGACCCACTATTCTGAGGTCCCATGGGTGCCAGGAAAGCACGTTTTCCACCCTAACTCCACACGCAGCCTGCACTGGCACAGTGGGAAGTCCCTGTCTTTATCGGTGTTCCCAAGCCTTGGGAGGCCTGGACAGGGCCCTACCCCAGGGGGACGGGACATTATGGAACGTTCTGCTTGTCTGTCGTCACCCAGTCCCTTGGTTTGTCTGAACCAGCCCCTCGTGCTAGCTCACGTGTCCTCGTGCTCCGTGACCCCAGCCAAGCTCTCCTTCCGTACGCAGCAGCCCTGATGTGCGGAGCCCCGGGACAACTGCCATCCCCCCCACCCCCGACGTGTCAGAGACGTGACTCACTGTGCTCTGCAGGAACGCAGACCCTGTTCCTGGGAGAGCCGCGCCCACAAACCCCAAACACGGTCAGAGCAAGTGAAACTCGGCTTGGGAACAAAACCCGCGCTGGGAAACCGCCAGGCCTCACCCCTAAACACCGTGCGCCGTCTCGTCCCGCGTGTGCAGCCACACTCTGGTTTCCCTTCTGTGATTCTGGGAGGGCTGTGAGGCCACGTCCTGTTCTGACGGCTTTGTGAACAGTGACTCACTGGGTCCTCATAGCAGCTCAGCAAGATGGATACCATAATTATCTTCGTTCCCATTTTCAGAGGGGAAACTGAGGCATGGAGCAGGTAAGGAACATGCCCAAGGTATACCACCAATGAGTCGCTAAGTCGGGATCCACACCGGGGTGGCAGGCTCCAGGGTCCCTGGCCTTAGCTCGCTGTGCTGCCTGTCATTCTGCCATGCTGATCTGCATTTTCCATAGGTAGCCTGGAATCTTCTAGAAAGTGCAGATAGCGTCTTCCCAAAAACATCTTACGGTGGGTACTAAAGGCAATCAACAAGTGACTCGGTGGGTGTTGGTGGCCATGACCAGCCGGTGTCGCTGATCCCCAATCCGGGCCCTGGAGAGCAGGAGAAAGCCGCTCCTACCGCTGGGGCCTGGGGAAGGGCTGGGCACAGCGCTGCCTGCACCAGGAGGAGGGCTTCCCGGCGCTCTGCCTGACCTCTCCAAGACCCACAGCCACCCCACCCCACCGGCTTCCCCGTCTCCTCTCTCATTGTTCTTGGAGGAAGTGGCAGTGGCACAGGAGGCCTTCCTTCCAGGGCCCAGGCTGGAGGTCTTAGCCAGCGCCTGCAGCCCTGGCCACCCTCTCTCCCCCGGGTGAGCCTCCTCGCTGGAAGGCTGAGCCGGGCAGGACAGGAGCCAGCTCCGATGACGGCCCCAGCGCTGGGTGCATTTTGTCGGGGGCGGGGGGGCTGCCGGCATCTCATGGGCTGCAGTGACTGCCCTCTGACACGTGTGTTCACAGCAAGCCTGCAAAAGTAGGTAGGGCAGGGGTGTAAGGGTTTTCCTGTGCCCATTTTACAGAAGAGAACACTCCGGTGCAGGGATGTGATTTAGGGGACAGCACACATGCGGATTCTCATTCTGGCGCTTTCTGTCTAGGACCACACTGGGGGGGCGTGAGAGCGCCCTGAAGGGGATCGCTCGTGCCTGAGAGAGAGCACCTCTTTAAACGTGGGGCCAGGGCACCCCACCTGCCTCGTCCGGTCCCGTGCCCTTTAGCCCTGCTGGCATGGAGTTAAAAGCAAGCCTCACAGCCAGGACCCTGTGATCACCAGACCCCGTCGTCCCCCTTATCCACAGCAAGGAGAGCCTCCCCAAACCTAGCAACTATTCCTTCTGTCCAGGAGCCCATCACCTTGTCACCCTCAGTATCTTCTCTGCTCGATTCCAGGATGCCCCTGGGCAGAGCCACTTTTCCTTGAGAAAACCAAAGGATGCTCAGCAGCTGTGGGTCTGGGAGGGAGGATCTGGGGGACCTGGGGACCTTGGGGACCTTGGGGAGTGCCCTAGAGAGCGACTGCCATGCACTGGGAGCTGCTTACACATCAGCTTGCACTCCGGGCCACTAAGTGACCGCCACACCATGGCCACAGCTGGGACCACGTGGTAGAGAAATGGGGGAACAGGGGCCAGGGAGACTGGTGTCCACAGGGGGCTTAGCAAAGCTTGCTTGTAACCCTGGGGCCCTGGGTGCAGGGAAATGAGGAAGAAGACAGCTCGGTGGGGGCTGGGTGAGCAATCGGCAGAGTGGGCACACTCCAGGGACTGGGGGAGGGAGAGGGGAGTGGAGTGATGACTCCAGTTTCCAGACTGGAAAATCTAATCCAGGGACGCTAGCTGCCTAATTAAATGGCATCTTTTTCAGCAGCTCCATGAGGAGCGGGGCTGCTGCCAAGGATTTCAGACCCTGCGGGTGCAGAGTTTGGGGGGCAATTGCCCTGTCTCGCTGCCCTCTTTCTGTGCAGATGACTGGGCCCAGGTCCTACCATCTGGATGGCAGAGGCCACGGAGAAAAGCAGAAAGCCCTCGGGGACGGAAGAAGAAAGCCTTCTCTTTCCACCGGTGCTGGGCCCCAGCCCCAGGATCCACCCTCCATGGCCCCTCCCATTCCTGACCCGGGGGGGGAGCCCTGGCTGCACCCCCACCCCACCTGGAAGAGCCGAAGCCAGGCCTGTTTGCAAGGAGTCATGAGTGTTATTTTAGCTCTGATGAGACGCCATGCTTCCATCAGCCCTCACTTGCTAGGATTTCACACATTCTTCTCCTGATCTGGGGCCCACCCCTCCCCCGGCCCAAACCTCCCTCCCCCCAGCCTCCCCCCCGCTGTGATCTGCTTCTCCTCAGGCTCACTGCCTCCACCCAGGATAGGGGAGGCGAGGAACACGGTGACAAAGAGAGGAAGGTCTGAGGCTGGAGAGCAGAGGAAGGAGGGCAGCGGCCTCAGGAGTGAGACCCTACTCCCTGTGACCCCAGACCCCGGGCTTCCTCGACCCCCTCCGGAGGGCTGCCTGCGCTTCCAGCCTCATCAGTGTTCCCCGCTGGTCCGGCTTTCTCCTCCTGCCCGAGTGGGCAAGCTTCACGCTGGAGGCCTGGAAGAGCTTATCTCACAGTTTGGAGAATGTCTCTCGGTTGGAGGCCAGCCTGAGGATCAAACACGGTGCCTTCTCTCTGCCTTCCATAGACTACACATCAAGTGCCCGTCTAAGCCATAGACGCAACTTAGGGGGACAAGGACACAGTTACTATCCTCCTGTGGCCTGCTGGAGTCTGGGGAGGCGAGCTGCCCCATGGCGGGATGGCGGGGCCGGGGGCTGGGCCTGGAATGTGCTCTCTGACCCGCAGCCATCAGGGACCCCCGGCCGAGCTCCCAGGGGCGAGCGGCACCTGTCCCTGCATGTCACACGCCCGCGAGAGGCCCCGGGGCCCAGACGTGGGGAACTTTCAAGGGCTGGGTCTGGACCCAGGCCCTTCCGGGTCACGGAAGCTGGGAGAGCGGGCCTCTGAGCACGGGTCTACGCGGCCTGCGAGGGGGTGGCAGGCGCAGCTAAAGGCTTCCTGAGAACAATGAGCCGGCTGCGTTCACCTGCTGTCCTCTGGCCTGACAGCTGTGGGAGCTGAATGAGCCGCGGGCCGCGGGCTCCAGCCCCTGGGGCCTGGGTGCAGACAGATCCTCTGGAATGTGGCCGAGACTCAGGCTAGAGCCCTTCTGGAGCCTTTTAGGAGCAGGACCCACCACCTCCAAATGCCGATGACACCACACGGGGAGCTTAGGCCGAGCGGCCCCTGAGCTGTGCTTGTGGAGGGCTTCGTTCCTGTACCGCCCGTTCTCCTCGTCCGCCCGAGGGTCTCTAGGGACCGAGGTCTGTTCCGGGAGCCCCTGCAGGCCACGCAGCAGCAGCTGCCCCTCGGCCCCCCTGGAGGCAAATGCAAACAGGTGACTGGTGACAAATGAGGCTTCGAGGCTTCGTGGCCTCCCTGGTATCTCGCCCGCTCGCGGGGTCACCGCCCAGACGCTCAGAGCTCTTCCTCTTCGTACCATTGCCAAACTGCCTCCAGAATGTCTTCAAGTCCTTGTGTGATAGAGTCTCGGAACTCAGGGAAGACACTCTCAGGGCTGCTCCAAAGTGATCGCGTTTTGCGTTTCTTTCCTTTCATTTTTTTTTCTTTTTTTTTTTTTAAGATTTTATTTATTTATTTGACAGAGAGAGAGAGATCACAAGCAGGCAGAGAGACAGGCAGAGAGAGAGAGGAAGAAGCAGGCTCCCTGCTGAGCAGAGAGCCTGATGCGGGCCTCGATCCCAGGACCCTGAGATCATGACCTGAGCCGAAGGCAGAGGCCTTAACCCTCTGAGCCCCCCAGGTGCCCTTTGCATTTCTTTCTTGAGGCGTTTCATTTCATGGAGCACCAAGCGGGGCCATTAGAAAGAACTTAAATGCTAAAATGGGAATAATCCAGATGCGATCAGCCTGGAACGCACAGATTCATGAAGCATTCCGTATTTTTGGATGTGCTAGCTAATCGTAATCATTTTGCAATATATACTTCTATCTTGCTATACACACACACACACACACACACACACACACTTTGTAAACCTTAAATGTATACAATATTATATGACAATTGTATCTCCATAAAACTGGAGGGGGTGGAAACGAGGGAAAGAGGAAAGAACTCAAGAGGAAAAGAACAGAATCGCCCCTTTTGAGGGGCTTGCTGGAGGATTTGGAGAGGCGAGCTGATGAGCTGAGCTGACCCCCGACGAGACAGCACAGGGCCCAGAGATGGGCAGGAGTGAGACACAAGAAGGGAGGAGTCACCCAGGCCTGGGCTCAGCGCAGTCTGAGTGTCACAAGGACGCAGTCATGTCATTCCACGTAGGGTACTGATACCAAAGCCAGAAGCCAAGAGGTAGGAGTCTGGCTTTGGGAAGAGGAGTATGTAGAATGGCCCAAATCCCCACCAGTGGAAGAGTGGGCACAGTTCTGTCCTTGGGGACCACAGGAAATCCCTCCCAAGACACTCTCGCCTCACGCCCACCATCAGCTCTATCATTCCTAAATTACCCCCTTAAACGTCTTTTTCTCATTCCTGAAATGATTCGTCCATATCTGTAGTTGAAAATTTAGAAACTGCAAATGAGCAAGCAGAGGAAAATCCAAATCATGTATGTTGTCGCCTGCGGTAACACACCATCGTTCTAGTCTTTCTTCTCTGCAAGAGCATGGTCTTGTTCATTGCCATTTGTTAAGTCGAGCAGTGACTTAGGGTACGCTCACCTTAGATCATCTTATCGTTGCATGTGCAGGGCCCGCTGTTTATTGCACATTGCTGCGAGGCATCCCAGCCGCGGTGAGGACCTCTCTGTACACCGGAGGCCTGGAAAGAGCCCGGCCTTTGGGAGGGATGACAGTCCCTTGTCACAGCGTCCCTTGGATTTACCATGAACCTGGACACCTTTGCACAAAGTAAAGGCAAGTCCCTCCACCTCCCGTTGCCCCGCCCCCACACCAGCACCGAAGTTCCCACCCATCTCCTTCGGGTTTCCCCCGCGTGGAAGGGGAGGCATACTTAGAATACTCCTAGCCACCTCCCTGCCTCTCATCTAACCTATTCAGTTCAAGAGTAATGAACCCAGAGGGGCAGGAAGACATAGAAAAATAGCCATGTATACCCAGATGTGACCTCTGACCTCCAGAAAACGCCCGACGTGGGAGAGGCGGTGCTCGAATCAAACACCGCGCACAGCGTGTGACAGGGCGTGCGCGACCTCGCGTGATGCGAGTCGGAGACAGACTGAGAAACACTTGGGTCCTTGTGCCCCCGGCCACTTTTATGCCACTGATGAGGAGCCTGGGTCCAGAAATCGACTTATCCCAAGGCCTCTGCAAAGCCCGAAGATGTTTGTCTCTGAGCCTTGTATAATTTCTTAGCAGCTTTTGTATATTCTTAGCCAGTTCATGATAAATCACAGTGACTCACAGCATCTTCCTCCAAAAGGCAAAATCACCCGCAGCAATTTAGAGGAGGCGGGACCTTCTCCTACCCCAAAGGGTTAAGTGGGGGCCAGTGATGTGCGTGCGGACCCCACCGGCTTTGGACAGGAAAAGAACTCTGGGGCTGTTTTTCTTCTCTGAAAGCCAATCCCAGTGGAGCCACTGGGGTTTTTAAAACCAAATGTCTTTGCAGCTTGAAATGCATAACCATGACCTCAGCGGCTCACCCGCAGCCCCCACTGCTACACAGCTAGCATCGCCTCGCTCCGGGCATCCTGCAAATAACCCGCGTCTGGGGAGCACATGTGGGGAGGACGGACTGCCAACAGGAGCGGTTTTAGTTGGAGGGCCCGAGCCCCTGGCCCCGGGAACGCTCTAGTCATCTGTTAACGATTTCCCGCTCCCATTAAAGCCAGACTCTGGGTCCGCCGGCGCCCTTGCAGACCATCATGAGGGCTCGTTTTTATTGCTTCGATGCGGGTCTCTGAACCACATCAATTACAA
The DNA here is from genome assembly GCA_004023965.1 of Spilogale gracilis. Classification (NCBI taxonomy): domain Eukaryota; kingdom Metazoa; phylum Chordata; class Mammalia; order Carnivora; family Mephitidae; genus Spilogale; species Spilogale gracilis. The sequence goes on from PITA01015441.1 coordinate 14,191, forward strand.
CCCTTTGTGTTACCATGGGGGGTGTGAAATGAAATGATGACAGTCTCCTTGTGGTGGAACCGTCCCCAGATTGTAGGGAGTGGGAGTCCTGCATTCCCTGAGAACAGCGGAGGGAGAAATCTGGATTCTAGGCTCCGGGAGACCATTCAACCCCCCAGGGCATGAGTGGCTAAGCTCGGGGAACTGCAGGCTGCCTTCACTCATGGGCTCCAAGACCTATCTTCTGAACCTAAGGCAGAGTCCCAGAAGCAACATAATGCTGCTTATGGTTATTATTCTTCATGGCATACAAAAAATGTAGTTGTATTAATGGACCCTGTGGAGACCATGAAACACCGGGGACCCACCAGAGTGGTTCTCCCGTGAATTTGCTCCATGAAGTTGAGCACGTCCCAGACCTTGAATCTCAGTTTCCTCTGCTGTCGGATTAAGGGTGTGGATGATCCCACTCCACCCCCAGGAGACTCAGCAGCCATGACAGTCCCAATAAATCCCAGGGGAAAAAAGCAAGTTTGACACACCAGGAGCTTGCAAACTATCTTCTCTCGCGCTCTCTTTGGCTTCCTGCGAGGGACTGAAGGATGCCCAGCAGGGAAGGGCAGTCTGATAAGTCATTTCCTCCTCGGCAAGCACTTAACTCACCTCTGATTCACCTCGCACGAGTCCGCTCAGAGGCAGACCGCGCGGGCTCTTCCTGAGCTAGGGCTCCAGCGAGCTTCTCGACCAGCCCCCCCCCCAGGTCATGTTGCACGTGCAGGAAGCCAGGGGCTGGGGGGCCGGGGACTCAGCCCCGATCCTGTATCTCTGCTCCTATCTGGGGTGGGGGTGGATGCCTGGAAAGAATCCCGTTCATCTCCGGTTTCCACTCCAAGGGACAGGAGGATAAGGCTGCCCAGCCGCACAGGACACAGTCGGGACCAGACCCCACCGCCTGGCATGCCAAGGCACTTCAGCAGCCACTCTCGCCGGGCTTGCCACACACTCAGCCAGGAACATCACACTCTGAGAAAAATGCAAAGGGCATTTTCCACTTAAAAAGGTCTTAACCGTCCACCAACCGCATTTCTTGCAGACTTACCTCCCAGACCTGGCGGAGGGGATTGCAACTGACAACCTAGAAGAGAGAAAGAAGACTCTCCATAGTGTCACCTCCCTGCTGTTGTGTGGCTGTGGACACACACACACACACACACACACACACACACACACTAGTAGTGACCATCCCTTAGCAGCCACGTCAGGATAGGCCGCTGGAAGGAGGAACAGAGTGAGTCTGGGCGAAGACGGACCGGCCTGGAGAGCCTCCAGCTGTGAGGCGGGCAGGTGGCAGCTCCACCCGCATCCCATAGAGGACGCTGTCCGTTTGCACATAGAACTTTGATGCCCATTTGCACCTGTCATTCCATGAATCATTACTGATGGTCTACAAAATAGGCCTGCCGCGCTCTGCCTGCCCACAGTATGGCCTGAACTGGCCCTCGGCTCCCATCAGACTGCTGAGGGCTGCTTTCCAGGACGCACTGAGCTCACAGCTAATGCCCCTGAAAAGTCCTGGCAGGTGGTTGCCTGGAGGATTGAGGTGTTGGAGAGGAATGGGGGGGGGCTGTCTCTGCTCATTCTCACATTCCATGATAATGACCCTCACCACCTAGGCACCAAGGAGCAACCTAGGAAAACACGTCTTTGTAAGTAAAAATGTGTGCTCCAAGAAAAAGGAGTGGGTAAGGAGGAAAGGAGGCCCGGGGGCACTTCTCAACCTTCCCCTTTGCTCTGCGTCGAGAGGCAGCTAGTGAAGAGGGGACCATGTGTCACTGTCATGGGACAGGTGCACATGTGAACTCGGGCAGGTTTCCCTTCCTGGATTTTCCTCTCTCCCTACTCAAACTTTGTGCCTCAGTATCCCTGAGCAAAAGTAGCAAGACTATTAATAGTTACATACATGTATCAGATCAAGTGGTTGTAGGCCTTAAACTTACACAGTCTTATGTGTCGATTGTATTGCAATAAAGCTGAAAGAATGTTTGCAGGGTATTAATAGCAACATTTAGTGTGTGCCAGGCACATTTATTATTAACTTATTTAATCCCAAGGGAGAGGCCCAAGGCAGGGCGGTAGAATCAGAAATAACCTGCACGTTATTCTGGCTTTTGTTGGAGAACGTCTCGAAGAAACCGAAGAAACGTGCTGGAGGATTTCGCCTTGACAAAGGACTCCTCTGGCCATAAGGAAGGAAGCCAGGCGGAGAAAACAGGAATGAGGGAGAGGATCCATGATTTCTGGGGTGGGAGGGGATGGGCGAACTGTGCCCACATTCTCTGCTCTTCTGAGGGAGAGGTGGGAATAGGCAACACTCCGTGTACCTCACGCCTGAAATGGGAGCAGAAGTGGTCGTTGGGCAGGACGAAGGTTTCAACGCTCCAACCCAAGGCTTTTGCACGAAACAAGACCCCAAGAATATTTCACAATTTTTGGATGAGCAAAGCCCGGAAGGGTTGTTTCCAGCAGCCTGGCAGGAGGTACGAATGAAATCAGACAATACGTTGTTAAGAAAAATAAAGTTGGTTCTGTTTCTCTTGTGACTGAGTTTTGGGGCTGAGATCATGCGTGACGTCCTTGCCGTTAAGTCCCCAGGTTAACACCTGTGAGTTCTTCACTGACTGTTCTTGGGATGACTGAGTGAGCCGTGGGAGCTCAGAATGTTCCAGATGAGGCAAGGAGAGATGGCATAGACTACTGGTCCTCAAACTGTGCTACAGGGACCCCTGCGGGTGTCCCAGACATTCTCATAAGCCCCAAAGACAGCAACCTCACTGCCTCACAGTGGGGTTTTCTGGGGGTAGCATGACAGGGAGCACTGCAGATGATCGAGTGGAGAAGCCGGTACAACAACCCCACGGCTCTGTTAAAGCCACACATTAAAACCAATTGCAAAATGGAGAATAATGCCACTCCTTTCGCTAAGTTCTTTTGTTTTGGAAAACATAGCTATTAGTCGTAAAATATGTTACGTTAACACACAAGGGGTTTATTAAAGTGTATTTTTAAGGAATGAATAGATCATAAATTTAAAATTTCTCAGCTTTGTTAGCCAGGATCTATCAATACACATGACACGTGCACATAAGCTCTAGGGGACCCTCAATAATTTCTGAGAGTTCATGGGGTCTGAAGAACAAATGATTTGGGAACTGCTCTAACAGACAAAGAGCAGGAGGAGGAGGAGTGTGGAGGAGACAGGAGGGCAGACCTGCCGTTCGGTCTTGAACACGACATTCAGCCCCTCTAGGCTCATCTGGCGAATGACGACCCTGGCCTAACGGACTCCAGCACCCCAACCTTAACAATCTCTAATGTCGCAGGCAGAGGTCGAGGCAGAGCTCCATAAATTCAAAAGGGCCCGCTCTGAAATTCTGGCTCCCTTGAGGGCACCATGGGAATGCCACAAGACGGTTTTTCTGGCTAAAAATAATTGTCCTAAGACCTGGGGGTCAGAAGGTTCCTCCCAGAGCCAGGAGCGGGGGTGATGTCAGTGCCCGGAACCGTCAGCATTCCTGGCAGCTCAGGTCTGTGGGTGACTGTTCAGGAATCCACCTTCCTTTTGTTCCTCCAGAAACGTCACCTCTAATCTCTGCCTGAGCCCAGAGCGTGGTGTGTGTGTGTGTGTGTGTGTGTGTGTGTGTGTGTGTGTGTGTCCGCACTCCATCAAATGTTTGAAATAATCCGATTTAGGCTCTGCCGTCCTTTCAGGGAAGCCTCAGAGGAGAAACAAAGCTCAGGCAGCCCTAACCCCATCCCCACCCCAGACTGTGACCTCAGCAGACAGAAACGCTGCAAGGATGGCATCCCCCACCCCCGCACCCCACTGGAGCCCATGCTTCTCTGTGGAGTTTTTGGAAACCTGCTCTGAAAAACTGTTATAAATACCCAATAATAAATAAACATGAGTTATTTCGGAAATGTACCCAGGAATAGCCAACTACCCAAATGTTCTTCACATCCTGGGAAAAGCAGAAATGTGGGTATGATTTATTTTTCCATTGCTCAAAGCAGAACCGTTGGTCACATAGGCCTAATTTTAGTTTTTCTCTTTCCATTTTTAAAAAATCTTATCATCTTGTAGCCTGAGGAAAGAGGGAAGGTGTGGGGTGGGGGACAGTGAGAGTTCAGGGAACATGGGAACGGGGCGAGGGACCTGTTTCTCCCCTCCAGCAATGCTGGCGGCTGCCAAACAACCTGGGCTGCCCTTGGGGGTGACAGACCCAAATGAGAACCACCCAAGACGGTGAGTGGGCCGCGGAGGAATGCTTGAACTGCCTGATCCCAGAAGAACCAGGAAAAAAACAAAGAGAGGGAAAGCTAGAAAGAAAGAAAGGACCCAATGAAGTCTGGAGAGATTCAAGGCACAAGGAAAGGAGTTCGGGGAGAGCAAAGGGTCTGGGGTTAAGACCCTGCTCGCAGGAGCCCTGGGGCCGCTGGAAATGGTTCTCTTCACTGCACGTGTTGTCTGGGTAAGATAAATCCCACAAATATTTTGCGCATGCCCATTTTCTGCCCCCACAAGAAGCAGGCTGTGTCAGCATGTGTCCCTTCCCTCCCCTGGCTGGAAGACGCAGCAATTCAGCTCACGCGTTATCGCTGGGATGCTGGGCCACATAGGTGTGGGGTGCACAGGCTGTATGGACAGAGGCCGCCATGCTCTTCTGAAAGTGCAGCAGAGTAGAAGCATGCCGTCCGCAGCCGAAGCTCCTCCCGGGCCAGCCCTCAGTCCAGGGCCCTCGCCCCAGCCAGACCTCGTATCACCCACCCAGGCAGTTGGGCCTGGGACCCTCCGAGCTGTCACGGGACCACCTGAAGCCTCCTCAGCTCCTAATCTGCACTCTCTCCAGACCCCGTGCATCTTTGCCCAGCATGGAACGCCTGGGTGTGTCTCCCTGACTTCAGCGGGGTGGCTGGCACTTTGTGGATTCGATCTTTGCTCTGGCTTCCGGTTTCAGTTTTCCCCAAAGGGTCTCACTGGGCTTGATCTCCATTTCTCTGCACTCAGCCAGTCCAACCTTGAGCAAAGACGCTCTCAGACCACCTTTACCCCCGAGAGAAAGGGGTTCATACATCAGTACTCAGCTCCTCTTGTGCTATCACTACCTCATGCCCAACGCAGGCCAGACATCTCGGGATTGACACGTGAGGTGCTCATAAGACCTCTGTTCCCCTTGCAGATGTTCTTAGCTCTGGAGATAAGACGTAAAGTCTTCAAGTGTTCCAAAAGAGAGAAAACATTCCGTGTCTTGCTGAGCACCTCTCCACGGAGCTGCTGCTGTGAACGACTCGATAGTGAACGGCAGGTAACCTGAAGGCACCGGCAACAGCCCCCTCCCCACAAGCTTACAATGTGGGGTTCTGGAAGGCTAACATTTGCAATAATGACGATGAGCTTGAATTCCCAAAAAAGGCAGGTGGAAAAGACAGAGTCCAAACCCTCAATTCTGATCAGGCCTTGAGCAAATTTCTGTTTGTGTCAAAAAGATTCTTTGATTGTGCCAAAGCTACCAAATGGCCCTTGCTAACATTAACTAATCATGGTGACAGATTTGTTTGAAGGGCATCACACTCCCATCTCCTTCTTCTTAGACTAGAAGATGCATTTGTTAGGGACCACATGCCTGTGTCCCCTAGAATTCACATGTTGAAGCCCTGCACGCAATGTAAGGGTATTGGAAGATGAGGCCTCTGGGGGTGATCGATAAGTAGCAGGTAAGTTCATGAGGGTGAAGCCTTACGAATGAGACCAGTGTCCTTGTGAGCATCACGAGACTGCTGGCTTCCTCTCTGTGCTCTCAGCCGTGAGAAGGTGGCAGCCTATGACTTGGACGAGGCCCCCCACCCCCTGTCAGGACCCAGAATCAGGACCTCCAGCCCCCCTGAACTGTGAAATCACACCTCTGTTGTAAGTCTACGGCACTCTGTTGGAGCAGCCCAAACGGACAGAAACACATGTGCAAAAACATGTGAGAGGTTTGGGTACAGACTGTAGTTAATGAGTAAAATTAAGCCAACGAGCCAAAATGAGTATCCAAGCGAAGACCTTTGTTTATGGGCCCTTCGGTGCCATATTCCTGCCAGGCCAGCCCCCAGCCATCCACACAGAGAGGCTGCATGCATGGTACACGCGTCTTCTCCTGGTTTTCCGCTCAAATGAGTCTGATGTAGAAGCAGCATCCTACCATTTGTTAACATGGCCTCTGCCTGTTCAATTTAAAAACACTATGTGCACGTCATACCTGAAGTTTCTCACTAGTCATTATACGATAGCCGTTTGAGGGGAGAGAACAAGAACAGTGTCCACACGGACACAACTTCAGGACACAGGACCTTAGAGGGAGACCCTCTGGAGGATCCCAGAGAAGAGGGCTCACACAATGACACTTCCCGAGAGGACATGTGGCGATTTTCTCTCTTTATTGGGTTTTTTTTTTTAAAGATTTTATTTATTTATTTGACAGAGAGAAACACAGCTAGAGAGGGAACACAAGCAGGGGGACTGAGAGAGGGAGAAGCAGGCTTCTCGCCGAGCAGGAAGCCTGATGTGGGGCTCGATCCTGGGTCTCCAGGATCATAACCTGAGCCGAAAGCAGTCGCTTAACCAACTGAGCCACCCAGGCGCCCCTCTTTATTGGGTTTTATTTTGTACAGAGCAGTTTTCAAGGACCCAAGCTTGGTCGAGAGTTCTCTTTATATTGTTGATACTTAGAACTCAAAACAAGACACCAGTGAACGGATGGGGGGAATGCCATGTGGCCGCCCCAGCCATCCTCTCAGCGGTGCGTGGGGCCTCGTCGCTGGCCCACACGAGCTCTCTTCTGCCCAAACACACACACTGCCCTGAGCCTCCAGACTCTGACAGTGGTGGCAGCTGCCATGCCTTTCCCCAAGTGCCCCCCAGAAGTCACGCTAGACCTCTCCTGTTCCCTGTGCTTGGCTGATCTTAGCCCTTAATTCACTCTAGATCTGTTCTTCCTCTCCAACCACGTGGCCACAGCCACACTTCAGTCCACATCATTGGTGAGGACGGACCGGGTTGGGGGCAGTAACAAACAATCCTAAAGTCCTGTTGACTTAAATGACAAGGTCTGCTTCTTGCTCATGGTAAGTCCGGTGTGGGATTGAGGGAGGGCTCTCCTCACTGAGGGCCCCAGACACACTGAGATTGCTCCCTATTACGGTGCTGACATCTCAGCCAAGACTTGGAGGTTCACCTGGGCCAACAGTCGGGGAGCTGAGCCCTAACGAGCGCTGTAGTCTGGAGGGAACACGTGTGATGGTTAGGTGCACATGTAAACTTGCCTACGCTGTGGAGCCCAGATATGTGGTCAAACATTCTTCTGCATGTTTCTGTGGGGCCGGGGGTTGGATGAGATCAACATTTAAATTAATGGACCTTGTGGAAAGCAGCTTGCCCTTCCTATTATGGATGGACCTGATCAGATCAGTTGAAGGCCTGAATAGAACAGAAGACTGATGCCCCTCTGAGCAGGAGGGAATTCTAGAGCAGAAGGCCTTTGGACTAGAACTGCAACCATCTTTTCCCTGCGTCTCCAATCTGCTAGCCCTCCCTGCAGATCTTGGACTTGCTGGGCTGTATAATCTCAGAGCCAATTCCTTAAAATAAATTTTTTCCATGCATGTGTGTGTCGCCCCGGTTGTGTTTCTCTGGAGAACAGGATGAATACACACATGGAGATTCTGCGCTCACATCCCTGCCAGACCAGCTACCCAGCCCCGCCGGCTTCCCGCAGTCAGATCGCCTCAGTGTGCGCGAAATAGAGTTTCTCCAACCGCACCCAGTCTGCCTCTCCGAGCCGCATCCACTGCCCTATCAGACTGATTTTTCTAAAAAATGTGACTCTAGGGGCACCTGGGTGGCTCCGTCGGTTAAGTGTCCTGCTCTAGGCCTCAGGGTCGTGAGTTCAAGCCTGGCATCAGGGGGCACAGACCCAGGTGTGCATTCTTGGCCAAGACCTTCCCTGCCTGTCTCAGAATGAGGTTCAGATCCTTGTCTTCGAGGATCTCCATTCATGAGCTTCTTCTGAGGGGTCAGCTGAGGCCTGAGGGGGACTGCCCACCTCTGTGGAGTCCCAGCAACTTTCCTCGGGCAGCTGGATGCCCAGAACTCGAGAGAACAAGTTAATTCCCAGAGCAAGCGTCAGCCGCGCGCGAGTCCCATTCCTCGTAAAACCTATGAGGTAACATCTGTCTCCACCCAAAAATATCACCTGACTTTGACGCAAGTCCCCAGAGTGACCGAGGCATTGGAAGCAAGGAAGATGGGAAGATAAAGCTCCCGCTCTCCAAAGCAACAATCGTGCCAACGAACGAGAGCAGATCTTGTCGGGGAGACCAGATCTTGTCGGGGAGACCCTATTAAGATCCCCTGGTCTTTGTCGTCTCCTTCTGTGCCCATGGTGTCGCCAAGGTAAGAGCTGAGGACTCCAGGATGCCTCCAGAAACACCTCACCAACTCACAACAAAATCTTAGTTCGACTACATCTCTCACACCTGTCACGCCTTCTCAAAACATCTTAAGGGAAGACTGCCCCCCCTCCCATCCCAGCCCCGAGAAGCAGACTGGGAGCCACTCCCAAGCCAGTGAGCATCCATTCTATGCGAGGGGAACACCAGCAACAGTGACCTGATAAGGTTCCCTGGGCAGCTTTGCCTTCTGCCTTTATGTCCCCGAAGAGTCAAGAGCACCCACTATTGGAGCGATAAATTCTTTAAAACATTACGTGTGTCCATATACATGATGGATGTGTAACAACAAGCCCAGGAGTGGAGATCAGGAGACAATAGGTCCAGGGTCAAATTCTGAATCCATCACTTTTTAGTGCTTAATTTGGGGGATAAACCCTGTCCCCCTCCCCAGGTCTCAATATCCTTGGGTATCAGCTCCAACGACCTCGAGGGTCTGACTCAATTCTTCCCGGGTTATCCTGCTTCAGCTTTCAGCCGCCCTCGGCAGCCGCGTCTCTCGGTGTCCTTGAGCCAGTCCCCACAGGGTCCCCGTCCCCAGGCTCATTGCTCTGAGACCTGAGGTCCACCAAATCCAGTGCCCCCCAGGGGCCACCGTGTGACCCCCAGGGCGGTGGCTGCAAGGGTGTGCGGGAGGCCCTTAAAGCAGCCACCAGCAGGCCCCGGGCCCCACAGAATACGGCAATCCTCAGAGCCCAGGCACCATGCCCTCACTCCACGGATTAATGCTTTTTCCAGCAGAGGAAATGCCGTGCGCCTGGCCATGGAGTAAAGCACCATGCCGCCAGTGGCTTCCTGCCTATAGGAAGCAAAGAATGGAGAGGCCACATGTCAGCACGAACTGGGTGGGCAGGGGCCTTTCCGGACGTCAAGCCAGGAAAGAAACAGAAAGCACGGATACCCAGCTCTAGGAAATCCCATTATCAGCTTGGTCCTCAAGATGAGGGCTGGCAACAAGAAGCCTCTCCCTCTTGGCTTCCTGCCTGGGGAAACTGAGGCACGCAGGAGGTTTTCCCCAACTCTGTGGCCTCAAGCCAAAGGCCTCAAGTGTTAGGCAAAAAGCTCATTGTAAACTGCCATAGCGCCAAGAAAGAGGACGAGTGTGCGCAGGATAGGCGTCCACGTCTCCAGCCCTGCAGGGCAGATGGCACGAGGCAGGCTGTCCTGGCGCCGGTGCGCGCCAGGCCCCACGTCCTGTAACCGTCTCCTTTCCTTCCACAGACGTGCTTCGGTGCAGTTTTCTCAATCTTATGCTGTCGTGAACACGGGACCATCTGTGCCCAAGTCCACCGTCTGCCTTGGACTGACACGGTCCCCGCCTCCGGATAGTGTCTCTCATCATAGACAGCTCAGGGATGGACACAGAAACTCAGTGCTTGAGTTCAGAGTGAAATGCGGGGCTTTGTCCTCCTTAGGGAGAAGAGGCCCCCTCTCCCTCCTCTGAGAGGTGAACAGCACGGGCGTGCCACCACCACGGGGGAAGCCAGACTGAAGACAAACTGCCCCTTGGAAGAGACGGGGCTCAGAGAATAACGGATCAACCCACTTGCAGACCTGATGAGACCAAGAACTTCCAGAAAGAAGCTCCCCCACATCTGGGTGTTTCTGCTGTGTGGCCAAGTGCCCCATACCCCTGGGATGTAGACTTTCTTTATTGAACCCTGCAGCACTCTGCTAAAGCCATCTTTAGAAACCTTTCCTATCTGTAGGCATCTGTTATCCCAAAGAAGGAAACCCACAATGCTTGCTATAGAAGGAGGCTCCAGGACAATCCTCAACTCTCCCTTCCTGCCAGACCACCATCTCGAGTCCCCTGATGCCGATATCCTGGAACCTCCCAAAAGTACCATCCAACGTCCCAGCTTGTCCCACACCTGAAGAGGGTAGATTCCTGAGCAGAAGGGACAACGTGATGAATGAGGAGTTCTGGGGGGATGGTCTGGCAGAGTTCCGCAGACCCAGGGCAGCTGGTAGGGCTGGGGCGGGAGGCAGAGGAAGGCGGGATGGTGAGAGACACCAGGAAGGAGGAATGGTCTGATGGAGTGAGAGGGACTGAGGGGACAGCAGAGACGCTGAGGCTCAAATCGCATGGTGATGCCTTTCACCAAAGGCAAAAATAGGGTAGAAGGGTGCACACCAGGAAGACGGGTTTAGGGGTTTGGTTAAATGAACCCCGATACCCGCCGGGGTAGGACCAAGAAGGGTCTGTGTCGGTCTTAGGTCATTTACAGTTTTGTCTAATTTGTTTCATTTGAGCGTTGTTTAGTTTGGCTGGGCGGCATGGGAGCCCCGGTGGTTACACGGGAGATTTATGGGACTGAGCGCATGAGAAATCGCTCTTCTGCTGGAGGAAGCAGAGACGGAAATGGGGAAGTAGCCCCTTACATGTCACCGTTAGAACCCTGATGGGTCTCAGGGGCCAGGAGCGTCTTTGCTGACAGGCTGGCCACACGGCTCGGCTCCTCACACGGTAAGCTCAGCTAGAAGGCCCTCCCTTCTAGGGTACGGGAAGCACACACACCCCCACCCCAGAAGTGAGACCGACATGCTGTAACATAGCTGGCCTGTATTGAGTATCTAGAGGCAAAAACGGGCCACATCAGAATAACACCACCTGACCACAGGGGAAGCTGAGGCCCAGAAAGATCAGTGTGGATCTCCTATCCCCATACCTTGGCCACTGAGAAGAGAAAACTACTGCCTCTGCATAATCCCTTCTCTCTTTGGCATCTTAAGTAAACACCTAGGGCAAGTGGCAGACGGTGAATCAGGGAGATGGCCAGATAGCACCAGAAGTCCAACCTTCTGGCCCCACTCCTCTGAAAGGTAACGTCTCTGTCGCTCCCCATCACTCACTCAACATATCTGGAACCTTCTCTGTGTGACGTTGTGTGCTAGGGGGTGGGGCAAGGAGAAAAGGGGAGCTGAATCCTCGACCGGGTCTTGCAAGTGAACAGTTCTGAGAGGAAAGTCTTCTGTGCCTTGGGTCTTACCGGAAAGCTGGAGAGCATGCTGGCTATGAGGTGCTGGCATTCCCAGTTGTGCTGTATTAAAATTAGGTGTGTAGCTCCTTTTCCTGACCACACAGCACCGGTCACCCAGGAGCGACTCTCTGCAGCATAGAACCTGATGCCTCCCGAAGATGGTGAAACAACCAGGGTTAGCCTGGAAAGATCTGTCGCCTTCACACAGAATCCTAGCAAGAATGAGGGGACACCTGGGAAAGTTTCTGAACCCAAGCTACCTTAGTCCTGGCATTTTCGTCTGTTCCTTATTAAAGTCCAGAAGCTGAACCATGCCATGGCATGACATTTGTCATCAGGAAGCAGAGAGAAGCCTGTGCTCACGATCCCCTTTGCTTGTGTGTTTTTTGTTTGTTGGGAAAGGGAATCGGGGGCACCTTGGAAGCGACAGAAGGTGAGCGTTGACCTTTATCCAATTGAGGTCCTAAGGGCCTGAAGCCCGAGCGTGTGACCAGGCAATCAAGGGGCTTGGTAAGCCAAGCACGGGAATGTGCTTCTTCTGGACTGGGCCCCCCGCCCCCCGAGACTCAGCCTGACACCTGCGGCTCTCTACTCCACCTCAGTCACCTCCCTGCAGGAGGAAGGGCACAAGAGGAACGTCGCCAAGGACAGGGTGAAAGCACAGTCCCAGAGAGGACGGCCATAGATGTTCTCTGTCCCTAGAACTCCAGGGGAGCCTGGGCTCTGGGAACCCTTGCAGCTAGAGGGGACGGGCACACGGCGGCAGCTAGCCAGAGAGGTTGGTGGCCTCCCCAGGGATGCTGGGGAGGGACCAAGGTCCGGTCTGTGCCGGGGCCATGATGTACAGGGGCTCACAAGCCCAGAGCGCCAGCGTGGCGCTGGGGACACAGATGCAAATCTCTCCTGGTCTTTAGGAAGACTCGTTTCACGGGCCAATTTCCCAACCTCAGAGCTGCCCCTTGTGGTGGTGGCGGGAGGGAAGGGGGTCTAATGAGGGCCACTTTGCTACAGCTGTGGGGTCACTTTGCGGAATAATTCTCAGGAAATCCATGTGTGCCAGGAGCTAGGAACTGGGTGTGTTCGGTTCTCACACTACCCTTGGCGGACCTGGAAAGCCTGAAACCCACCGTGCCCGGCCCAGCCTGAGCTCAGTATTTTGGTCAGGTTTACTTTGCACTATCTCATCACTGACCCTGTGGCTCCCAAAGGCCTCCTGCCTGCCACGGTCCCCGGGGTTCCTCTGTCCCCAGAGGAACCATCCTCTGTTAGGCTAAGCGCAACACACAATCTCAGCTTAACGTTCTCCTGACCTCTAGGCTCCTCTGCGTCTTCCTTAATATGTAAAAATTCCTTTGGAAGCTTCCTTTATCTCTAAACCCCAAGATACACCTTAGCAACCATCCCCCAAGCGTATGAGCCGCCAACATAAGTCTGAAAGTTCTCATGACTGTGGTTTCACTAGACAGCAGTAAATGACGTTTTCTTAACAACAGCTAGCCCCTCAAGGTCCTGGAAACCTTGCTTCCAAATTCCTTAGAGACCCTATCAATATAATCAGCCCCTCCTCAGGACCCCAGGCAGCTATTTCTGCCCACGGGTCCTGTCCGCGTGCTGTAATAAAACCACCTTTTTGCACCCAGGTCATCTCAAGAATTCTTTCTTGACTGTTCGCTCCCAGCCCCCAGCATTTTCCTCCATCGCCGGCACATGGTTGGCACCCCACGCGTGGCCCGGCCAAGCGCCCGGGGCCGTCAAAATCTGTTCTTCTGACCACACACTCCAGGACTCTCGTTTAGTGCTCACCACGAGGGAGCCGCTGAGAACCCCCTAACACGCGGGGCCCCGTTCTCTCTCCTCCAGACGGTCAACCCCCTTGGCACAGAACGAGACGGTTCTCTTCTGTAAATAACTGCTTTCTTCCCCAGTCACTTTTTTGTCCTGAGGGATTTCCAGTGTTTTTAAGGACTCGTGAAGCTCGAGGGGCCTTCTGCTATATCAGCGGTCCGGGGAACGTTGTGCTCCCTCCGTCGGTCAGCAAACATCAGATTCAGGCCTCTGTGGGGAAGTGGGTGGCTTGCATTTTCTGTGGACTTGGGACTGCGCAGAGACCCCCAGGAACCCCCGGAGGCCATGGGGGGACGGGGCAATGAGATCATGTCTGCAGAGGCCCGCAGCCCCTTGGAAGGAGATGCCTCTGTAATTTCTTGGAAAAGGCTTCTCCTTCCAGCCCTGTCGGCTCACACCCTCTCAGTTTTCCTTGTCTGGCTGCTGCCTCGAATCACAGCCTGTGTGCTCCTGCCAAGTTTCCATTTGCTTGCCCTCCGCTCTTCTCATGCCTGGCTTCCTCCCCAGGACCAGGTGTGTATCCGAACACAGGAGCCCAGGCTTAAAATTGTGTAGTCTCCCCCAGTGGCTTAGTCCTTCAGCTAACTCTAAGGAAGGGTGTTTGGGGATTTGGGGGACATCTTTCTTTCTTTCATTTTTATGCATTCCCTCCCTCTGTCTGGATATAGGATCCCAGGGAGGCAGGGAGAAGGTAGATTTTCTCGGTGAGAGATGCTTGCCTATTGGGAGCACAGCCATTAGGCATTTGGGGACCCTTGGTCAGCCCTCGTGTGCGCTCCTTCTCAGTGCACTGGTGGGCACACAAGGAGGGAGGCTCTCCGGCTCCCTAGAAAGCTCTACCCAGGACACCATGGAACTGGGATTCCAGTCTGGATTCTTGTGTTGATTTTCTTAGGGTTAATGGAAAATCGCTTTGTGTCTTCACTTTGGATCCTCTCACCTGCAAGATAGTTGTTGCTGTCAGCTTTCCACAATTTCCCTTGGGAACGTGAAGATGTGCAAGTGGAAGTCATGGCCCGAAAGAGGCTCCCAGGGCCAAGGGAATGTGAGCTGTCAAGCCGGGGTAGGTGTAGAACCAGCCATAAAAGAGCTGGGCTGGCTGGGGAGGCAACCAGGGAACACTCCCAGTGCTGGCTTTGCCAGGCAGGACGGCAGCAGGTGGCCGGGAGAGGGCAGGTGGGACAGGTAAGTAGGGGCAGGTGGCAGGATTGGGTTTTGCTCTGAGGACCAAAGATTCTGATTCTCAGCAGGGTGTCAAGGGAGCCTGGCAGGCCTAGAGGCAGGAGATTTGGGGGACAGATCAGCCTTCAGATATAAGTCATAACAAAAGGACCCAGTGGAAATGCAGCAACTCTGAGATCTTAAAGCAAGAAGGCGCCTTCACATCTCAAGACAGGGATGGAGCCAGAAGGAAATTTCCTGAAAGCGGTGAGAGTGCCTTCCTTCAGACTGGACCAAGATCCTTGCCCTGTCGTGGGGCAGTTGTCATGCGGTCCTTCAGCCATAGAACCGGCACAGAGACCCAGCTCATCACCCAGAGGCGGGACGAGGAGGCTGGGGCAGGACTCAGCATCCGCTTTGAAGGTAAAGCCAAGGTGCGCTAAAAGCGGGGTGGCGGGGGGAACGGTGGCTTAGAGACTTTTCCACTCTGGGGGGTGGAACTGGGCAGTGGGGTAGTGTGGGTTCTCGGGCTGTGTGCCACTGACACAATGTTATGTCAAATATCTCTCAGTACGGCGGGGAGGGGGGTGTGGGGGGGTGGAAAGCTTGAGCTCTGCAGCCCGTGCTCTGCAGCCCATGCCCAGGTTGCACCTGCACATACCTCGAACAGGTGTGTCACTTTGCTCACATTCCTTCACTTCTCTGGGCCTGTGTTCCCTCATAAGCAAACTAGGAAGCACAGTGACATCTACCCCGTAAAGACAGTCTGGGGATTTCATGACATAGTAAGCACTTGGAACCATACCTTGTAGAAGACTACCATAAAATGAAAATTGAATAATTTTGAGAGAAGAGCAACGATTACCTTCATGTTCCTGATGAGGACAGGAACCGTGGGGGGAGGTTCGTGTGCAGAGTGGCAGGCGGTCCAGGGGACATGCTCCTGTAGGAGGCCGGCTGCCCTGCTTATCTTAGAGGCAGGGAGGAGGGAGGTGCTGGCCTGAGCCTTACAGTGTCTAATGTTCAAAGGGGGTAGGGAGTAGAAACAAAAAATATGGATGACGTGTCCTGGAGGCTACGTTCCCGGAGGGATCAGGTGGGCAAAATTAGAGGACTGGGGGCTGCCTCCATCCAGCCACGCACAGCTGCTCTTGTCCACAAGGTGCGGGAGGCATTCGCATTTCCAGGACAAGGCCACCTGACGCCCGACCCGGCCACAGCCGGTGATGATCTATCTGGCTGGCTGAGGGTCTCGGGGCCCCGCGGAGGCGCAGCTCCGGACGCCGTCAGCGCCGCCGCGCAGAGCCAGTGCTTTCCAGCCGGTGCTTTCCAGCCGCTGGTCTGAACTTGCGGAACTCAGAACCAGCCTGGAACAGAGTAGGTGCTCATGAAATGCTCAAATGCTGGCTGGAGAATGGGTGAGTGAGTGAACGCTTGCTGCTCTTCCGTGGCAAGGGTAGCGCTGGGGCAGCCACGGGCCCCGCTCCCCACACCCTTCCGCTGTCTGCGGGGGCGTCAGGCTCGGCTGGAGCAAGGGGCCTGCTGCGTCGGCGTCCCACCGCTCAAGTCTCTGCACCTGCCACCGCAGCAACCTGGCTGCCCGGTTCCCCGGGGACGCGCGGGCTCCACGTGTGCGCCGGCCGCCCTGCCTCCTGGAAAGGTGGGACAGAAGCGGTGCCCTGTTCTCCAGGGAGGCCGAGGGGTATGGGATCCGGCTGGGGCGCCGCACCTCACGCCCCCGGCGAGGCAGCTCTGTGGACCCCTGGCCCCACCGAGCCACCACCCTTCCCCGGGGCTCTGCCCCGTGGGGACCATCC
>PITA01015441.1:30623-50240 GCA_004023965.1 Spilogale gracilis
GGGGGGGGGGGGGGGGGGGGGGCTGGAGGGGCGCGGCGTCAGAGCCCCCCAGAGAGCGGTGTGGGCTCTGCGAGGTGGGTCTGGTGAGTGGGTCGGAGCCCTTCCCGCCAGCACTTGGAGTCTGTGTTCTGGAGCGACCCCCAGGCCTCTGGATCCGACGGGGCTGGAGGGGGTAGAGGGAGGGGTTGGAGGGGGTAGGGGGACGTGTGCCGGACAGGCCCAGAGCGCAGAGCATGGGCCCCAGACTAAACAGGAGAGGACGGGAAACGCTGGCTCACAAAAAGGCTTTTCACATCCTCCTTGCCAGGATTCCAAGGCACTGAGATACGATGTAAAATAAAAAGAAACAGAAAAGAACGGCTAGAAGAAAAACGGCACCCACTAATGCAAATTGTTCTTAGAACAATATTTCCGTGGTATGATTCCACCTGGCTGGCTGATGAAGAAATGGAGGATGTCTGGGCCCACCCCAGCCCTCTAAAGTCCCTCTCAGCACCAGGGCCTGGTGCTCCGTGTTCTTAGTCAACACCCCCCTGACTCTTCCGCCCCAGGACAGGTGGGGGTGCTGGAGACACAGATGTTTGAGCGCAGGAGAACCTCCCCACCCCGACCCCGAGCCACCCTGCAGAGGCACGTCAATGGAACAGGAATAATCAGTATTACTCATTGGCAGGGTCTCTGAGCAGAGCCAAGAGAGAGCTCTCGCTGGAAGATGTGCTGCTGGATGGGACCCCAGAATGTAAGACTTGGGCTCAGCTCTCCTCCCATTTTCTGTACTCCCAAGCCTCGGCAGCAGGAAGCTGGAAGGCCCTGGTGTGCAGGTGCAGATGGCGGGCATCCAGCCACCCCTGAGGGTGGGTCAGCCCGTCCCAGCCACCCTCTGGGACGCAGGTGGGAGAAGGCCCAGGTCCTTTGCGTCTGGAAGAGACCCCATCAAAAGGCCTCTGTCTTACAGAGGAGGCAAGTGAGAATCACAGAGGGAAAGTGACTTGCTAAGGTCACCCTTCCAAGATAATGGCCCAGCAG
Organism: Spilogale gracilis; assembly: GCA_004023965.1. Lineage (NCBI taxonomy): Eukaryota > Metazoa > Chordata > Mammalia > Carnivora > Mephitidae > Spilogale > Spilogale gracilis. The sequence continues at coordinate 31,650 of PITA01015441.1, forward strand.
CTACGGGAAGGCCTCCCGGTGGCCCTGTGTGGTGTAGAGAGCGGACACTCCCGCCCTGCGGCATTTCCAGCGCAATTACCATTTGCGAGCACAGGTAGCCTTAGAGATTGTCACGGTCCACGTGGAGGGTTTCAGGTAGGGAGCAGAGGTCCAGAGGAGGTGGCAGCCGTTCCCCAGGGCCGAACAGTCACGGGGGGGGGGGGGGCAGCTCCACGTCCCTACCCGTGTTCCCCCGGAACTGAGTGGCCCTGCAGTGTCTCCGGGGTCCTGGGGTTGCTGGGTGGCAGGGAGAGGGCCCTGCTCTGGCGCAGGCCTCAGGCAGCTGGGCAAACCCCCTCCGGGCCTCTAGGGCCACACTGACCTCCAGAGGCCGATTCCTCAGGTGGAACCAGGCCTGGGCAATGGAGGCTGCGGGCCGGCTCATCGATGCCCCCCTGTGGCCAACCGCTAAGCCGCCAGGCTGAGCACCAAGGCTGCACGTCCGCTTTGCCCTAACCCTGTGGGCCCCTGGCCTGGGAAGCTAAGAGAGCCTTATATGAGAATGGGACTCAGGCTGACCACTGTTTGGGGTGAACTCCTGGCTCATTTATGAAAGCTAAGGATCTGAGGAGGACCCCGAGCTTATAGGAACCTATTGGTGACATTACAAAGCTCACCTCGAGAACTTCCCCTTTGGTTCTGTCCTCAGCGGCTACGGAACCCCAGAACAGCGCCTCCTCCAGGGCAGCCCCTTACCACCCATCCCAGCGACTAAACTCCTGCTCATTATGGAGGCTGAAGACCGTCAGGGCCACCTTGTCTCTGGGCACGGTGAGGACAGTGCCTCAGGCCCACAGTAGTTTTAACTTTAAGGTCTTTTAAAATGAGAAGGAAATATGAATATATAATGAATCCAGCCCGGATTAAATTCACCTTTGTACCAACACAGTGGTTTAAAACTTTCTTTAAAATTTTCATTATGGAGGAGACCATGAGAGCAAAAGTGTGCCGTACGAGGAACATGATTAGCTCACTCCCGTCTGTTGGCAAGACGCGGATGGGTTCATTTTTCTCTGAGACGGGCCGACAACCGAGGGGGCATGGCCAGACCCTGCGACCAGGGAGGCAGAGATGAGGGGCAGGGAGACGTGTAGCCCAGGAGAGAAGAAAACTCAGAGGGCAGAAGACATGAACAGGCATCTCTGCAAAGAAGACATCCAGATGGCCGGCAGACACATGAACAGAGGCTCAACGTCGCTCATCATCAGGGAGATGCGAATCCCACCTACAATGAGGTGTCACCTCACACCTGTCAGAATGACTAGACTCAAAAACACAAGAAACAACAGTAAAACGTGTTGGTAAAGTGTGGAGGAAAAGGAACCCTTGTTGCTGTTGGTGGGAATGCAAACTGGTACAGGCACATGGGAGACAAAATTAATTCACAAAAATTAAAAATAGAATTACTATATGATCCAGTAATTCCACTACTGGGTAGTTACCCAAAGAAAATAAAAACACTAATTTGAAAAGATATATGCACTCCTGTTTTATTGCAGCATTATTTACAATAGCCAAGGTATGGGAGCAGACCAAGAGTCCGTCGGCAGGCGAATGGATACAGAAGATGCCATATACAAACACAAACAAATACATACACACAATGGAATATTACTCGGCCAAAAAAAAGAATGAGATCTTTCCACTTGCAATGACATGGATGGATCTAGAGGGTAGTATAATGAGTGAAATAAACTAGTCCAAGAAAGACAATTCAATGTGGAATTTAAGAAATAAAACAAAGAAAAAAGACAAAACAAAAGCAGACTCTTCACTACATGGAACACACCGATGGTCAGAGGGGTGGGGGGTGGGGGATGGGGGAGATAGGTCAAGGGCATACTTATCATGAAGAACAGAGTAAGGTATAGAATTGCTGATTCAATGTCTTATACACCTGAAACTTACATAACATAGCACATTAACTGCTGGAATTTTAAGAATAAATAAATTGAAAAGAAAAAAAAGAAATGGCAGTTTAATAAGAATAATGTCAGTGACTGAATGTGTGTGTCCCCTCAGATTCCTGTGTTGAAGTCTCACTCTCCAGTGCCATAGTATTTGGAGGTGGGGCCGTTGAGGGGCGATTAGGGTTAAATCAGGTCATAGGGGATTCGTGTCTTCATAAGATGAAGAAGGGAGACCAGAGCTGGCTCTCGCCACCATGCAAGACTCAGTGAGAAGGCTGCCATCTGCGTTCCAGGAAGAGAGCTCTCACTGGGCACCAGATCTGCTGGCACTTTGATCTCCGGCATCCAGCCACCCCCGCTGTGAGAAATGTCTCCTCTTGAAGCCATGCAGCCTATGGCTTTCGTGATGGCCGCCCGAGGGGCTCAAGACAAGCAACCATCATCGATGTCATTTGCAGGAACGCCAAGTGGCAGAAAAAGTAGGCTTGTTTTCTTTTGTTCCAAGGATAGAGGAAAGGCTGGTGATTCAAAAGCTTCCCTGTCCTCTCAAGCGAATCCTGAGTTGTCCAAAGATGAGCCAGACGCCCTTCGGCGGTGGTCAGTCCCTGCCTGGGATAGCGGGGCTCAGGACAAAGGGCTGGACCAGGCTCCATACACTGCCTTGGGAGGTGCCGGGAAGAAGGAGGAGAGAGAGGTGCGAGAGAGAGGGGACCGGCCTTGGGCGAGATTCACAGAAGGTTCCAGAAAAATAGCGAGATGACCCCCTCCGTGCAGAACGAATCTTGGCTGCAGGAGGCCCCTGGCCTGTGTCTGGTTTTTGCTGACCGTGGCTTGAGGGCAGGGTTCTGCTGACTGGTCGTAAGGCCAGGACATCCTGGACACTGCTGGTCCAAAGGTCAGAAAGCCCAAAGGGTAACTGAACTCCTGGCAACTTTGGGTGTGAAACTAGTGTTGACCAGCATCTGGGCCAGAAGGCTATTTCCCTCCGGCAGGTTCTGGAGATCTTCACGGAGGGCTTGCTGCCGGTGAACCAGCTCAGGGCAGGGGCTTCGTCACCCGTCCACCCCACGCTGCAAGTAAAACCAAACCCCAGATTTCAAGCCCAAGTAGAAGGCGGCCCCTTTGTTTCACCACCAATCCCAGAAGCGCCCTAGCGGAGCCGGCTGCTCTGGGGCCTCTTCGCCTCCCTACGGGGCATGGCCTGCAGTCCTGCTGGCCACAGCTCCCTGTCGCCCTGGAAATGAGATCAAGCTTCCGAGATGCTCAGGCTCTTTGCTCAGGGCCAAGCACACAACGGGGCGCCAGAAAGGGGCAGCAGGCCTCTGACCCAGGTGCTCTGGGCACCCGGCCGCGACACCCACTCTCCTGAACAGTGCCGTCCCACCGAGGCCCTGCTCCACGCACCGCGTGAGCCGCTTCTCTGAGCCGGGCCAGGCATGGGCACCAGGATTACGGGGCAAGGAGGAACAGGAGGGGTCGCCATCTTCAAGGCACCCACTGTTTGGGGACAGCACGCAAGCTCGCCAGTGAATTACTAGAATGGTGTTTGATCAAGCTGTCACCAAGGACAAGATGCTTTGAGGCGAGTTATAAGCAACACATGTGGAAACCCAGACAGGGAGTGAATTCATGGAGATGCTGGGTGAGTCTCCCAGGGCGCTCGGGGAGAGGCGGAGGGCGCCTCCCGGTGTTCCCAGGGATGTCTGCAGGGAGGGGTGCCAGTGACAGCAGCAGCTATGGAGTCTGGTCCCGAGCCGCAGCAGATGGCCAGCACCCGTCTGCTCCTTCCAGAACTGCCAGCTGCACGGGGGTGGTCTTCCTTGGCTCGGCAGTTGGAGCAGAAGCCCACCGCCCGGGGCTTACCCCACAGGCTTCTCTCATTCCACCAGGTCTGGAGGCTCCTGGCCGCCAGATGCTGCGTCCCTGTCCCCGGCTGAGCAGAGCGCTCTCGTGGCCCTCCCTCTTCTGTGTAGGGACAGCGGTTCTCTCTCGGGCAGGGCCCCACCACGTCCGCAGTGGCCCGTGGGAGAGCCGGCTCCCACCGATGTCTCTGGGGGGACACAGTTCTGTGTGCAGCCCCGTGCCACCGAGAATGTGGGAGGTGGAGGAGGACGGCTGGGGAGAAAAGAGCCAGAAGGGAAGGGGCCGAGATGGGTGTCGGAGAGAGTCACCGAACACACATAAGAACCTTCTGGGGCCGCTCCTAAATCAAGGGGACAGACTGAGAGGGGGCATGACAGTCTCCACTTCCTCTATGCCAGCTCACCTGGGTTCTAGTGCTAACGTCTCATCCTGTCCTTGTCACCAGACACTCAAAAAAAAAAAAAAAAAAAAAAGGTGCTCATTCTGGGGAGGAGAAAGGAATGATGGGGAAGAGAATGGGGAGAATACGACACTTGGGGTCCAGGAGGACTTGGGTCTCCCCAGGCCTGCAGGTGGGAAACTCTGCAGGGTCTCCACTCTACAGTTTGGAAAGACCCGCAGCAAACAGCACACCCTGGGCTCGAGAACTCCTGCCTGGTCATAAAATGCTTTTAGAAGAGGGATCCTTATAAAAGTGCTGCAGTAACAAAAAAAAAAAAAAAAAAAAAAAAAAAAAAAAAAAAAAAAAAAAAAGAAGAGGGATCCTTGGCGGTGTGACCAAGAGATGTCGTGGATTCCGCGTCCCCAGACCTTCAAACAAGCGGGCAGAGTCCCAGGTCTGCACCACACAGTAGCAGTCCTGCCCGAGGCCGGGAGCCTCCGTCTTCGCCCCCCACAACTGCTCACGGCCCCACACCACATCCTTGCTCCCCTGCCTCTGCCCTTCTTGTCCCAGGACCTGGGAACCGGCACAGCCTGGAGGGAGCTGTGGAGTTCGGTGGGGTTTTGTTGTTTTCAGCAAGGTTCAGAAGATTCTAGTCTTTTCACAGCATTAGACTGAAGGTTATCCTCTCCTCTCAGGATTTCATCAAGGAGCGAAGGTAGAGGTGGCCAGAAATGAGTAAACAGAGGAGGATTTCCTGATGGATTTCATGGAAAGTTTTAGTAAAAAAAAAAAGAAAGGAAGAAAGAAAGAAAGAAAGAAAGAAAGAAAGAAAGAAAGGGAGAAAGAGAGAAAGAGAGAAAGAAAAAAGAAAGAAAGAAAGAAAAAAGGCAGTGGTGGTAGGGGCTGCTAGGTGCTACTTACTATCTAGGGTCTGGTTTGAGTAATAAAGGAGAGGCCAGAAACCCAGGATATCTGGTCTTTTCTAGCTAGCACATGTGAACTGATCCCAAGCTCCCGGGACCCAGGTGCCCTGAGCCAATCTTCTTTTGGCTTTTTCCACCTCTATTTTTCTTAGCTTTTATTAAGTAATCATTATCTATTCTTTCTTTCTTCCTCAATAATAGAAAACTTACGTTGTTTGGGATGACAGTGAGCCTAAACTGAGGGGGGGAAAGCAACAGCTGTCTGTCTTTGTCTTCTGGGCAGAAGGGGGAGGCCTGTGAGATAGCAGCTGTTGGGTGGGGCGTCCCATAAACAAGGCTTACTTAGCTGGCAGACAGCCTTTGTCCCTGATCCTTCTTCTTCCAGCCTGGAATAAGGACATGATGACTGGAGCTGTGGCAGCCATCTTTCCCCTATGTGGGAAAAGTCAAGAAAATTGTAAAAACTTTGGCTCTGGCATATTTAAGTTTTGACACTAGAGGTTGGCAAACTCATGGCCCATGAGCTGAATTCTGACCCCTCACCACTGAGGGAAATTCTAGGAGGAGGTTGCATTTAGCACGCTTCAAGACACATGGTTTTCTATTTGATGTAGAGTCAGTGGCATTCAGACTAGCGATTCACCAGTATCGTGCTTTCACTTCCCCGCCACAGAGTGATGTTACATTTTCAGCATCACTCCATCTGGGTGGAACCCAGTCTCCCCAACAAACTATCCATGGCCATGAGGGGTGTTCCCTCCAGGCTGAGGCAGGGGAGCACCTCATGTGTTTTCTTTCCTTATCTGTGGGAAGAGATTCAGAGGAGAATCCCAAGGTCCCACATAGTAGTGAACCCCGGGTCCTAATGACCACAAGGAGCCATGTGGCCATTTCCCCCAGGTGCCATAAAGGAAATAGAAATGCTGTTGTATTACTGGAGCCTCAGAGGAGGTTCAAAGTTGAACTCTTAGGCTTTCACGAGGAGGGTCCCATTCCTTCCACCCTGAGCAGCCCCCACTCACAGGGCTGATAAGATGGGCTGCAAGGTTTCCGCAGGAGGAGAAGACCGAGGCTGAGCTTGCTGCTAGAAACACGCAGAAATCGTGGGCTCGCTTTCAAGTAATGCTTGCAGGGACTCTCTGCCTGTCCTTATTTAGGTTTCATGTCAGTAGAGAGAAAGTTCCCAGTGTGGCGGAAGTCGGAGAGCAAAGATGCGCTCCAGCTACTGAGTGACAGCAGGGACAAGTGATCCTGAGCCCTCGTGGGAAGAATGAAATTCTTGACTCTGGGAATCTCAGCTCTGTTCATGTTGCAGTCGGAGGAGAGAGTTAAACCGCACAGGGGCAGGGGCAAGGCTCCCCAGCCCTCATTTCCTCCAGCTCCGAAGTCTATTGAGTCATCTGTCCATCGTCAACTTAGCCATCTCACTGCCTCGGCCTCCTCACTCCCACCAGCTAGGTCAGGAGCAGGACCTCAGAGCATCCCAGTCAGGCGACTGGCACCTGTCTGCAGAGAGGGAACGGGGGTCCTATCCTGCATGGGGCGGGAGCGGGGCAGGGGGCGCTGCTGGCCAACCAGGCCCACCTCTCCATCCCTTTAGGTCACTTTATCTTACAGGGCAACCCTATGTTCCCAGGAGCTCAGGCTTGGATTCATAAGACCAGCTACTCCCAGGCTTAATCCAGTTTGTCACTCATCCAAGGGATGGTACTGGCAGGCACGACCCTCCTCACTTTCCACCCGATTCCCCACCCCACCCAGGTCCCAAAGAACCTCTCACAGATCCCGTGCCCCCTGCTGCTGCTTGCGGCCCAACTTCCAGAACATGCATGCACGTTTCTTGTTCTCATCACTCCCTATCTCCCGAATAAAACTCCCCTGGCCTCCTTACCCTGGCGTTCACAGCCTGTTCTTTTCCATCTTGTTTGCTGATCGGATGCCCAAGGCTACAACAGGTGGTCTTTCCTCTGTGCCCCAGTCCCTGTGGACCCCCAGCAGCCAGCCCCCCAGGGATGACACTAGACAAGTCCCAGTGACTGCTTGTCACAGTCGCATCACCCCCTTCGCAGCCTCCCTGGGAAATCAGGCTGTGGGATTTGGAATTTCGGCGCCCTCTGACCCTGAGCCTTTCCCAACCTCGCTGCTTTCCTGTGTTACCACCTAACAAAAAACAGTATGTAGTAGGTAACAGACTAGACCACGTATGTTAGTAAATGCTAGATCTTAAGCCGTTTTTGTCCCCATGTTGAATTAGGACACTGAGATCTGCAGAATACTCACTGGTCGTGGTGCTCAGGGTTCTCCAGGGAAACAGAACTAACAGGCTAGAAAGAGAGGGATCAAGAGAAGGATTTATTATAGGAGTTGATGCACGTGATTATGGAGGCTGAGAAGCGAGGGAGCCTGTGGGGTAAGTCCTGGTCCGCGAGCAGGAGGACAGTGATGTCCCAGCTCTGGCAAAGGCAGCAGACTCTCCCTTCCTCCAGCCCTGTCCCGTGCAAGCCCTCAGCAGAGCGGAGGCCAGCTTTCCAGGATCTGTAACCCCTCCCTCATTGCTCCTCATCCAGCTTTTGCCTGGTAGCTTGAGAATTACTTTTTTTTAATCTTGCTTGTTCCCCCCCACCACTGTCAGCTGAAACCAGCCTCTTCAGTGACGCACAGTAGTTCAGGAAGCGCACTTGCAATGAGGAGAAGGAAAACCATCCACGTGACAACCTTCTCAGACCCTTCCACGTCTCCCAAAGTGCCTTCCTCCCACCTCCTCCGCCTCTTCTGCCTTTTTCTCACATGCAGTGTAAATCAGCAGCCTCGCTCTGAAATCACCTTTTGTTCTGTTTAGTCGGGAGTAGATGCCATCCTGTTCTTGACCATCCACCCTTAGGGCTCCCTTATGCTTCCAAATGGGACATGGCTGCTCCTTCCTGAGCTTCTTCCCGGCAGCCCCCAGCAGAGCCCTGTGTTTGCAGCTAGCCGTCTTACTCTGGGTTTTACTCCTCTGTGGTCTGGCTATTAGGTCAATTAAATGTTTCTAGAATGCAAAGGAATACTGCTGGCTTGGGAACTTGTGATCTTTGTGTTCAAAATAAGAACCGAAGCCTCCCATCTGGGGTCCTAGTTTCCTTGTTATTAGGGATGGCATTTGGTTTTATTGAATCTTTGCCACTATGCTGCGTACTGCAGGGACAGAATCCACCCCTGGGCTAGGTCAGAGGCTCCGGTGAGTTTCAGGTGCAGCTCCCAGGTGCTGGGAGTCATGAGTTGGCTGAAGAGCTGGGGCGCGGGGGGCGGGGGGGAGAGGCAGATGCGGACGTGATGTCATCCAGACGTTCAGATACGATTGCTCTGGCCAGTGCGTATTTATCCGAAGCTGCGCCCGGATGTCAGCCTGCTCTGAGTGGAAAGCCCCTCCCTGCTGGGCTGTGGCTCCTACCCCGCAGATGCTGCTGCAGAGGGCAGCTGATGAACTGGGCAATCCCACCCGGCGCGGACCCGCATCCCGCCACCTGCTCACGGGTGCTCTCTTCCTTCCCCTTACGCCGTGTCTCAGCCCTTCGTCCTCCCCTGTTGTCACCCTTCTTACCCCATCTCCCGTCGTCTAGTAGATGGGGCTGATGTGTACATTCGCTACGTGTCTTGAATAAATTTTTATATTTTTAAAAGAAACGAGGGACCCCTCCGACCCCTACCCCAAAAGGGGAAAAAAATGATTAGAGAGGTTGAAAGTAGCTTCTGATGGATTTCTCTTTTATGCCTGTTTGTTTCATTTTTTTTAATGACCCACGTGTATTGTACAAAGTGAGGATTGCCACAGGTTCTTTGGCAAAGTCCCCCTGCTCCCCGGGTGACTGTTCTGATCTTGGAGAAGTCTCATCCATGTCTTGGGGACAAGAAAGGGTTACAGTAAACTCTCTACTCATGTAAAATTTCACAGGATTGAACTTCATTCTCTGGTTTCTGTGCTTGGGAGAAAAGGTACAAAACAAATGAATCCTTCACTCCAGAAAAATAGTGCCAATTGTGGACATTTTATAAAGCTCTGTAGGGGCACCTGGGGGGCTCAGTTGGTGAAGCATCTGCCTTCGGCTCAGGTCATGATCCCATCACAGGATCGAGTCCCACATCGGGCTCCCTGCTCGGCGGGAAGCCTGCTTCTCCCTCTCTCACTCCCCCTGCTTGTGTTCCCTCTCTAGCTGTGTTTCTCTCTGTCAAATAAATAAATATAATCTTTTTTTAAAAAATGAATGCAATTGCATTTATTAACCCAAGACCTGAGAACTGAGTCTGGGGGCACCTCTCTTCTTGACGGGACCCTCCCCCCCATCAAGAGCAGGGCTCGCCCTCCTGCCCTGTGGGACTCACACCCTAACTGCTACATTTCTAGACTCCGCACTTGCTCCTGTGTCTGCTCCCTGAGAAATGGTCTTTGAAACCCTTCAGGGCTGAAGTTTGTTTTCATGGATCTTTTTAAAAATCCTTATTGACCAGCAGAGAACTTAAAATAGAATCATTGTTTTTAAAACAAAAAAATAAATAAGAATAAAGGGGAAAAGGATGAGTATATGGATGGAGGAGGGAAGGAGGGATGGCTGGATGCATGGAGGGAGGGAGAGAGGGAATGAAGACAAGCCAGATGGATGGATAGAGGGAGGATGGGCCGGCAGGTGGGCGGCAGGCTCGCTGGATGGATGGATGTGGAAAGTGGACGAAGGCTTGGGTAAATGTTCCTTCCTCTTGTCCCATCTAATGCCCTGTCTTTAACACAGCAGAAAGTGTCTCAGGATTTGGAGTAACGAGCAACAGCAATGCGAGTGTCTTTATTGATCGCACAGAAAGCAGAGGCATAGACTAACTGCACCTCCCGGCTCAGAGCTCCGTTGCAGCTTCTCTCTTCTGAAGTCTGGTGCACAAGAGCCACACACCTGGAGACCAGCTGTGGGAAGGAAAGAATTTATATAAAGAAGTAAGTGTGTGTGGAGCGGGTGTGAGGGTGCAGGATCATGAATCTTCTCGCCCTTTACTTGTGGTTTTGAGACACTGGGCTTTTAGGAGGCACCGTGTTTAGATTGGACCAACATAAGACACATTTTTGTTCCGAGTGCCAGAGATCACAGGACTTGTACACCAACACGACTGGGGCTCAGCTGTCAGGGCCATGTGGTACCAACACTGAGAAAAGAGAAAAAGCAAGGACTCCAGGGTCTGGAAGTACTTTCCAGGCTGTTAGAGGGAGAACCATAGATGCTGGAGTTGCCCAGAGGGCGGGCACGCAGCCAGCCTGCCTGCACCCGCGAACCCTCCTGACGTGTGTGACGGCACAGCCGCTCACAACATGAGCCCGCGGCCGAGCTGTGTGTGTGGAGCTGGCTGGAGGCTGGTTTTCTTGACTAAAGGAACTTTATTCTAGGAACCGCTTACGAGTCAGGGCGGTTGCCCCCTGGAAGGAAAGCCCGACTGGTTCTAACAGAGAAACCCCGGGGAGGGGACGGACGTGCCAAGGCATCTGCTATCCCAAACAGCTTTAAAGTTTCACGTGGCCTCATCCAAGTATAGATGGGGCACAACGTGTGTAACCCCACTAGCAGCCTGAGCCCCATATGCCGCTGGGTGTGCAAGCATCATGCAAGCATCAGGAATGGAAGGAGGGAAGGAGGGAAGGAGGAGACTCCGTGCCTTCCATGGAGATGGGAAGGGACCCAGAGAGGGGCAGGAGAGTGAAGGGTGCTAGGAGACCCCTCCTTTCCTTGTGCCTCCCCTCTGACCTGTGGGGGGCAGACAGCACCCAGGAGCCGGACAAGGGGTCTTCCTACTGAACCAGTTCCTCAGGTTCCCATGTAGGGATCTGAGGGTAGGATTTGAGGCTGGAAACTTTGCTGATAGCCACATCTAGAAGGTTCACAGTCAGCTAGGGAGCGGGCCATCCCAGGCAGGCAACACTGCCCCCGGACAAGGGGCGGGGAGGGTCCTGGAGGCCACAAGACAACACTCAAGGCTTTTGAAATCTAGTTTGTCTAAGAAAGTGCTGCAACCTGTTTCCTCCGCCCCAAATCAAGGATGGTGGGGAGAAGTGTCGGACCAAAATACAAGGTCTCATAACTGAAACAGGTGCTCGAGCCAACCGGAGGCTGAAAGGTATTCTGAGACAGAATCGTGATGTAACAGTTCCACGGATCTCTTCCTTTTTTTTTCCTTTTTAAGACGTTTCAGCGTTTGTTCTTCCTCTGTGCCTTAAACTGTTACTATGCAGACAAAACCCCGGGAAATGGCCTTTCCACCTGAGATAGTAGCATTCCGTATTTGCTTCCTAACTTTGTTTCAAGAAACAGCACAGAGTTGAAGTTCCCTGGGGGTGTGTTTCCTACACCCACGGGGGTCCTTAGGCACTTAGGCTGTTGTAGGTTTCAGTCCACACACATTGAGTCATATCAGGCTGGCAACTTTTTTTTCCATCTGCCCTTAGAAGTTTTAGATCTATTAGTGTGAAAACATAGAACCTCGATAGAGGACAGGCATTCCATGAATATATTCTCCAGCTTACCCCGACTAACGGGGCCTTTCGCTGTTACCCACACTGCTGCCCTAAACGTCCTCACCTGTCTCCTTGTGATATGCCTCCGTTTATAAAGTAAGTTTATAAAAGGAGAAATTCCGGTTACATGTGGTATGCACTCCTAACAGTCCAGATACACGTATCAGCATGTAGCCCCGCTAGCCTGAGCCCCATACGCCCCGCCCATAAGGCCCAACAACAGATACTGTCAGGCATTTCAGTTTTCATCAAGATGACACTATGTACTGGTATCTTTTTGTTGAATTAAATAGTCCCTAATTTGCATTTCCCCGATCATTACTAACCACCCTTTCCCATCAGGAGGCATTTAAGGTTTCTCTTGTATAAATTTCTTGTCCAGTCTTTGCCTGTTTTCTTTCTTCTATCGGGTTATCAATCTTTTTTCTATTTTTTAAGATTGTGTTTATTTGTCAGAGAGAGCACAAACAGCAGGAGGGGCAGAGGAAGAAGGAGGCTTCCCCCTGAACAGGGAGTCCAATGTGGGGCTCGAGCCCAGGACCCTGGGATCAGGACCTGAAGCGAAGGCAGGAACTTCACCGACTGAGCCACCCAGGCGCCCCTAATCTTTCTCTTTATGATTTCTAGATCTTTCTATATTTTCATGGCCAGTGATTTACTACCTGTACCACCGATTTCTCCTGAGGTCGGCTGCATGTCAAGTTTAAGAATGCCAACAGAGAGGTCTTCTGATCTCTCCTGAAATAAGCAGGACTGTCCCAAAGTCAGAAGAGACTCACACAGCTGTAGGCCCTACAGACCCCAGAAGGCCACAGTACCTGCCACCCACCTAACTTTAATGTGTGGGGAGCACTTTACACTTTTCAAGGCCTCTTTTAGTCACCTAACTTCAGTCTCACACAAAAACACAGGCTATCAGGGTCTCATATTCTCATTGGTAAGATCCAGGACTTGATCATCAATGTCCTTTTAATCATCAGAGTCTGAGCTTTCCTCCCTCCACTGTGGCTGGGAAGATCCGGGCTCAGAGGAGTGGAGAAGCCTGTGTACGGTCACCCCCCCAGCCAGGGTACAGGTGCGAACCACGTCAATTTCCTCTCAATAAGGCTGGTGGGAGAAAAGCTATGGGAGGCCCTGAAGTCTTCGTCTCTGACATCGGCCCTAGGAGACAGACAGGAAGACAGGAATCTGGAAGACGAGCAGGGCCCCATCGATGTGTCTGCTTCCAACAAAAGGGCCGTGTGAACGTCAAGATGAACTCCATGAAATAATTTTTATTGATCAGTGAGTGTGGGGACTGATTCTGCACTCTGGTCCACGGGAGGAAGCATATCAGTGCTCATGGCTAGAGGCCAGTCTCTGCTACACAGATAGATGGACAGAACCCAGGGATTCTTGCTGCTGTTGTTCTTGTTAATACAAGCAGAAACACCCGGCCACCCCGAGCTTGGATCTCACACGGTACTGGAAGGAGGGCACCGGTCATCAACACTCAGCGAGGTACCACCGGGAAACTCTCCCCAGATCTGGGGCCCCACCAAGTAACTGCAAGGAGAAGAGACGCCCCAGGGGTGCAGCACACCTGGGCTTCCCCAATCCAGGCTCATTCACCCCACACGCTCCCCTGGGGGCAGCTGGGAACATTGGGGACTTCGGACGCGACTCCTGGCCACATTCCCGTCCCCAGAAACCAAATACACCTGAACTAATTATGCAAACGTCCTCTAGTTTAACTGCTTGGTTTTTGTTTGTGTTTTTAAATCAGGATAGAGAATCTGACACAAACGCAGTGTGAACATACTACTGAGGAGTTCACCTCGTGGCCGAGAGTGCAGCATTCGTTGTATCTATCACTACAGGAACAGACCAGAGAACGTTTTCTTCCCCGGCCTCGGGGCAACAGTCTGATTGCCCCACACAGCTCGAAGCACTCGGATGATTCCTAGCATCACAGATGTTCTGCTATGTATCTGCAAGATGTGGTGGTTATTACCAGGCGCCGGCAACCTCCCTGTCCTACCAATTTCAGAGCTTCAGGGAGCAAGCAAACTTTAGGGGAGAATCCACTGGGCAGCTGCAGAAACAGAAGAGCAGTCATCCTTTGAGAGTGTCCTAACGGTCCTTCACTTTGGAAAGACTCGAGAATGCACGCAGGCACACATACTCTGGGGCTTTGAAGACTTGTTAACAGAATCGCAGTGCTGCAGCCCATATGTGCTCTCATGTGAAACTTTATCCCCGACAAACTTTTTAAGAGCTGAGACCTGAAAAGTTCCCAAGAACACTGTGCTAGGTGCAGGGAGTAAGTCGCCCGAGGCTTCCCCAAGCAAGACCCGTGCAAAGTCCCCTGAGTGACGGGTCTACCTGGGCACACATAGGCCTTGGAAATGCCAACCACAGCTCCATAAAAAAGCGTCCAAGTTGTAGGATGTCACCAGAGCAGCTGTCCCCAGCCAGTGGTCAGGACCTGACCTCTGCAGCACAGCCACCTTCCTCCCTATGGACACCCAGGACCACCCGAGGGCCGAAGGTGTCCCGGCCTCCAGGGCAGCCGGGCCCTGGATTCCCAACCCGCCTGGCCTTCCCCTGTGCTCCTAGGAGAGTCCTTCCTGAGAGTCCCCTGGGGAAGGTCAGTGAAAGGGGGATGCCAGATGGCTGGGACTGAGCACAGGGCCACACTCCCTGCAGAAGGTGAAGCAGGGCCTTCGCAGGGCCCTGGAAATATCCTCCAGGGGTCTGCAGAGGAGACAAAACAGTGCAGCCAGCCGCGACTCAGGGAACGCTGTTCTGACTCCAGCAGTTGTGGCAGCAGACAAGACCGGTCCTGGCACCCAGCGGCCGGGCTCAGCGAGGTGGGCAGCCAGGGGCCCCCACCCCCGCCTGCTCCTGCCTCCCGGGCCGGCGGCTCACTTGTAGGAAAGGTAATCAATGAGCCGGGGAGGGATGTTCAACTTGGTGATTTTCTCCAGTCCTCGGACGCCGGTGGCCCTCCTCAGGCTCACCCTGCAGAGCTGCGACAGGGTCAAAGGTGTTTCTGGAAAAGAGGGAAAAGGAATCACATGTGGTCAGCAGAAGGAAAGAGCCGAACATCCTCCGCCTTGGGAAATACCAGAGTGGAGCTGGAAGTGCTTCCCTTTCCCTGGGGCTAGGACGGGGCCTGCACCCTTCTCCGGAAGGCTACCAGGAAAGACAGCCAAGGACCGGGGAAGGAAGATCAGGAAGTGGAATCGGGGTGGCATCCACTGGGATTTCATGGTGTGGGGTTCTGGGGAGTTGTTTTTTCATTTTTTTCCCTTTTCTCTATCGTTATAACCCACTGTGCAGACTCATCAGCCACTCTATGGCTAACAGGCTCGTTCCTCAAACTTCTAGACAGATGAGGGACAGGCGAGGGTCAGTGTTGGGCAGGCCCCAGGCCACCCGAGCTCACCAGCACGAGCCCCGGGGCGCAAGGGGACTTGGGGAGAATGCGCACACGCCACAGAATAGCTCTGACCGCTCAGCTCGAGACTGAGGATCAGGACCTCGGGATGGAAGGTGGGGCTGCAGCCATGGGTCACGGGGGCGAGCAAACCAGAGCTGAAGAAGGGAGGTCTCGGGGGCCCCGGCTGCCGGAGGGCCTGCCGAGCAGAGCTGGCTTACGGAACAATCTGATGCTTTAAAAGCCCACATATGCTGCAAGCATCTGCTTGACAAAAATCCAAATGAGCCAAACATTGTATTCTCAACTGATGAAGATTTATGAAATAAATTATTTGAGAGGAAAAGAAAAAAAAGAAAGAAATCCTGAAGAAATTAATTTTCCCCTGTTACTTCATGCCCCCAATTATTGGAGCAGAAAAAGAAATACCCTCCAGGAAATGTTTCACACGTAGGATGGTGTCTGCCTTTAAGTTCATATGGAGTTTGGTTGAGTGGGGCCAGCAAACATTTGAAATTGGGTTTTTTCCCCCAACCAAGTGGTGTCTCTTAAGAGAGAAAGCCTCTTGTGGTGGTAAGGCTGTGTAAATCATTTAAAAATCTATACCCAGGGGCGCCTGGGGGACTCAGTTCGTTAAGCATCTGTCATTGGCTCAGGTTATGGTCCCAGGATCCTGGGATCCAGTCCTGTGGGGGGGGGGGGGTCCTTGCTCAGCGGGGAGCCTGCTTCTCCCTCTCCCCTGCCTGCCGCTTCTCCTGCTTGGGTGCTCTCTCTCTCTCTCAAATAAATGAATAAAAAAATTTTTTTGAATCTGCACCCCTTTGTCTTTATGGGTGGGCGTCCTCCCAGGGACTCGGGATGGCTGGCTTGCTCGGACATGACTGGACAGACTCTCAGAGCACCCTGCAGGCTACCCGGTGCAACACTAGACCGACCAAGCACATTCAAGCGTCAGGGACAGTGTGGCCTCACTTTCGTAGAACTCCAGGCACTTGGCGGGCGCGCTGCTGCTCCACGTGTAGTCGGACGGCTTCCTCCCCCGGTTGTCCCGCGCGTAGATGTTGCCTCCGAACTCAACGAGCATCTCGATGAGGTCAACGTTCTTCACCTTGGCCGCGTGATGCAGGGCGGTCTCGTGAAGCTTCGCTGCGTTCACATTGGCCCCTGCCAGTCCGGGGTGAAGACAAGTATCACCAAGGAGAGGCCGAAGAGCCAACAGAAAGGTGGACTGGTACTTTCTCATTTCACAGAGTCAAGGAAAGAAAGTCAAGACAGATTCTGCTACAGCCTTCTCAGGATCTTTTTCAAGATCCCAAAGCAGTAATTACTTTTTTGTTCCTGATGGTAAGAGAGCTATAGACCGATAGCTGTGGGAAAGTAACAGAACTGGAAATGGAACAAGAAAGAAGAAAAATAAAACCGAAAATTTCCCTGTGAGTTAACAGGCAGTTCTAAGACCCCATACAGGCTGTCCCCATGGATCCTGAGGCTCTGAGACCTCAGGCAAAGCCACAGAAGCTCTCCTGCTGTTCCCGCTCCCACGCACACCGTTCCCAGTCGCGTGAGCGCACGCGCAGCAGGTGCAGGGCAGAGGCTCTGGAAAGCTGTGCTGTAGGAAGGAAGGAAAGATCCTTCAATGTAAATATTCTTTCACAAAAGAGAAGCTCAAAGGAAACACAGCTCCCCAAACTGCCTTCATGTTCCCCAAACATCCTTCATATTTCAGGTGAGAGATGAGGTGTCTTACTTGTGAATTCAGCTCTGTTACCCATCTGTTTTCAGGAGAGTAGGAGACATTCAGAGAGGCACCTGGGCAGCTCGGTCTTTGGCTCAGGTCATGATCTTAGGGTCCTGGGATCGAGCCTCACATCAGCCTCCCTGCTCAACAGTGACTCTGCTTTTCCCTCTCCCTGTGCCTCTCTCCCTGCCCATGATCTCTCTCTCTTTCAAATAAATAAAATCTTTTTAAAAACAGTAGACATTCAGAAAGAGGAAAACAAGTAGCTAATTATAATATTTTTAGATGTATCAAAAAATAAAGATTTCAATAAAAATGGGATTTGTGTAAAGCATCATTCATAGGGCATGGCCATCACCAATTCTATGCAAAAGGATGTCCTGGACCCTCAGGATTTTATTTTTTTAACCAACTTCTTTGAAGTCTGCTCCTAATGGATAAGGAAGTTGTAAGAGAAAGGGGATAGGAGAAAAGTATCTTAAAGAAGCCAAGCAAATAGCCCAGCTTAACTAATAAGCATTAGTTATCCCCCTCAAAAGAGATTTCAATCACAGTCATAAAATATCAGCAACACGGGGTTAAAAGAAATCAGATCACCAATGTATCTCCATGTAATGATAAATTTAGAAGAAATAAGGGGTGTAAAAAAAAGAAAAAGAAACACGGGGTGTAACACTATTAGATTTCCTGTCCCACTGCTCAAAAATACTTGGAAATTCTGATTTAAAAGGGTTTCTTTTTGAAGATTTTATTTATTTATCTGAGGCAGGGAGATAACGTGCACAAATTGGGGGATGAGAAGAGGGACAAGCAGGCTCCCCACTGAGCTCAACAGGAGCTCAATCCCAAGACCCCGGGATCATGACCTGAGCTGAAGTCCGATGCTTAACCAACTGAGCCCCCCAGGAACCCATGACTCAGAACAGTCCTAATCCCCTAGTAGAACCTAAAAACTACATCCATAATAGTAGTCACTTCCTGATCCAAAGAACACAGCAAGCACCCCAGCAAAATAACACAAGCCCAGAAAAGTTCTCTGCCCTGCCCGCAGCCAAAACGCCCAAGTCAGGTCAACGCAAAAAAAAATCCCTCAGGAAGAAGGCTGCATTACCTAAGTATTTAATTCAGCAGCTAGCACTGCAAAAATAATACTGAAAGGCAATACATTAAAGAATCGCCCCCTCATGTAACCCCTACATGGGGGGGTGCTCTTCCAATAGCCGCCTAGAAGAATAAAGAATTTCACAGTTGGGGTCATAAAGCAGACAGTGTGAATGCTGGACTCAAACTGTATCGAAAAATCAGCTCCCAGGTTACTAACCGCGGCAGTGACCTCGCCAAGCAGGAAAGAGATCGTGTCTCTTTAGCAAGAGAGGAGAAGGGGCACGGGCAGTCCAGGAGAAAACTCGCGGAAGGGATAGCTCTCAGACTCCCATCTCCCTCACATCCTGTTCGCTAGAGCATCTCGGGATACGAAGCCACTCCGGAGGGCTCTTTCTGCGAGGTGGCGTCCCAAGATACGAAACAGGCTGTTTTTAAACTCTGCTCTGGGGGGGCGTCTGGACCGGTGTGACACAGGCAGAGGTCAGGAGAGGACACGCTGAGGCTGGGGAACCACAGACCTGGGCACACAGAGGGAGGGCGGCTTTGAAAATGCAGGGGGTGGGGGACAGCAAAGAGGGCAAAGTCTGTAACACAGCCCGGTCTGTCAGGTACAAATACAGGACGCAGCCCTCCACTGTATCTTACAAAACACACAGAGGAAGCACACACGCATTAAAATGGG
>PITA01015442.1:0-31237 GCA_004023965.1 Spilogale gracilis
GCCGCGGGCTCGGGTCGCTGCGGGGGCGGTGCGGACGGCGGGGCGGGGCCGGGAAGCGTGCCAGCGAGCGCGGAACGGGGCGGGGTTGCGTGCGCGCCCGCGCCAATCACAAGCGGCGCCGGGAAGGGCGCGCGCACGGAAAGGCCGGGAAGCAGAGGGGAGGGCCGGGCGTCGCGCGCAGCCAATCGGGACGCCACGCCGCCATGACGTGAGGCTCTCCCGGGCTCAGAGCGCCAGTCGGCAGGCCGGGCAGGTGAGGCGGCGGGCGCGCGGGCGCGCGAGCGCGCTAGGCGGGACTTCCGCCGAGCCCCGGAAGCGGGAGCTGTGTGTTCTCATGCGAACGGGAAGGAGCGTTGGGGCGCCGGAGTCGCGAGGTTGAGACATTTTCGGGCCCGAAACGGGAAGGAGCCGCCGCCGCCCGCCGCCAGCCCGCGCCGCGCCGCCCCCGCCGCTCGTCCGGGCCGGCCGCGCCCTCCCCGCCCCTCCCTCTCGGCCCGTCCGCGTGTGGCGCGGTCGCCGGGCACCGGGGCTGCGGCGGTCGGCGGCCGGGCGGCGGCGGCGCTGCTGACAGGTGAGCGCGGCGGGCGGCGGGCGGCGGGCGGCGGGCGGGCCCTTGGCTCCCCTCGCTCCGCTCCGCTCCCCGCCCGGTGCCGGGCCGCCGCCTCGGACCCGCGCCGCGCCCGCCTGTCACGGGCCGCCATCTTCCCGGAGGACGCGGCGGGCGGGGAGGCGGCGGACGGGGCCGGGCGGCGGGCAGGGCCGGGCTGCAGGCGGCCGCGGGCCAGGGTCCGAGGGCGGGCCGGGCCGGGGGCCGGGGCGCGGGCGGGGTCGGGGCGCCGGGCCGCCGTCCGGGCCGCACTGCGGAGGCCTCGCCCTGCCCTCCGCCCCGGGCCCGGCGGCCGGGCGGGGAGGGGACGGGGTCACCGGGACCAGGAAGTGGGGATCCTGTTGCTGCGGGCGTGTCCGGGAGCTGCCGTGCGAGGCCTCGCCGAGGGGCCGGGAGCCGCGCTGGGCGACGGCAGGTCCGCGTCCCCGGCCCCCCGCGTCTGGTCGGCGCAGGGTGGTGCTTCCTCGCGGGGTTTCCTTGTGGTTCGGGGAGGTGGCCGTTAATTTTGGAGGAGGTGCCACGAGAAAGTGATGTGCAGGGCAGGTCCCAGGCGGTCGGGACGCTCGGGTGGCCGCCGTGTCGTGGGGCCTCGTCCTCAGTGAACTTTGAAGTTTTGCATGACTGGGGAAACCAGGGTTCTCCTGCGGGGAGGCTGGTCGGGAATACGGGTCATCAGCCTGAGGACGGGCACTGTAGTCCGCCTGCCCCCTGCCTTCCCCTTGGAAAGCTTTCTCCCTCTCGTAATACTGAGCCGGTCTCGAGTTGTTAGAGATTTGAGATGCACTTAAAATAGGTGCTAAGTGGTCTTTTGCAAAAGGGGGGAGGGGAAGCCCCATGTTCTTCTCTGCGGTGCACTTTGCAATGTGCCATTTCCATACTTCCCCACCTGCCTGGCTCCCTTTAATTTGCGGTCCGCGTCGTTGACAGAAGTTGAAATGGTTGCGGCTTTTCAGCTTTCGTCCGTATTTAGTGGACGGGGAGGCGGGTTCCTGAGTCAGGCTGTGACGGACCTCTGGAGTTCGCTGGGGTGGCTGGAGACATCACATCAAGCCCATTATTCAGCCATGAGGTTGACGTGTGTGCTTCCATTTGAAACGTGCCTTTGCTTAGAAATAAATTTCATTCTGTATTTTGAAACATTAATGTGAGTTGACTTACCTGAAAGAATGGTGTGGCTTCTTATTAAGTGGAAATGACTTGTGGCGGTGCTTCACTGTTGGTCTCTAACAGGGCTGAGTAATGTCAGCTTCAGAGGGCTGTGGCCCCCAAGTCCATGTTGGCTGTTTTTACTCTGGTTTTTTTTTATTTTTTATTATTACTGAGTTTCTTATTAAAACTTGAAAATGGTGTCTACCTCATTACTATTTTCAATATTTCTGTGGTTGTCAGTTTTGATGTACTAGACAGTTTTTTTATTTTGGGGGATTTTGTTTTTGCTTGATCGCATGCATTTGGGCAGAAGAAGCAGGTTCTGAGGATAAAATGTGTACTTTGAGAAAGGAATTGTACTATATTTGACTGGGAGCCAGAGAGAAAGTGGATGATAATGTGTTAGCAGTCGTTTAATGGTTTTGTAGAAGAGTAGCTGAAATTAAATGGCAGCACATTGACGGAGGTATCTGATTTTATTTAGGGTTCCTAGGGATTGTGCTTTGTTTTATATTTTTTTTAAGATTTTATTTATTTATTTGACAGAGAGAAACCCAGCCAGAGAGGGAACACAAGCAGGGGGAGTGAGAGAGGGAGAAGCAGGCTTCCCGCCGAGCAGGGAGCCCGATGTGGGGCTCGATCCCGGGTCTCCAGGATCATGACCTGAGCCGAAGGCAGTTGCCCAACCAGCTGAACCACCCAGGCGCCCCAGGGATTGTGCTTTAAGAAAACATTGGGAGTTGGAGAATTTATCAAACTTAATACAATTTCCACCAATAAGCACAAATTTTGACAAATACATATATAAGCTCTGTGGAAATATTCCAGTCACTTGTTTTTAAGAAGCAGTCTTCATGTATCATAAAACATAATTCTAAAATGCAAAGTGCAGGTTGAGAGCCCCACGTTTGTTAACAGTAGTACAATAAGCAGTGCCTTCAAGGACCCCCAAGACTGAGTGGATTTGCAACAGTATTTACAGGTCTTTGTAGTGGGAGACCTGGGGTCCATGTTAGCAAGTGGGAAGTGGCTGACAGACCCCTTCCACTGTTATTTCCGTGTCATGCTGGAGTTCATACTTTCCATAGTGATAAGTAGGAGGATTATGTAAGTCTTCGAAGTGTAGAAATAGGTGCTGTCTTTATGGTGGCCCCCGGAGACTCTTAGAAGCTCGATAGATATGTGTTACTTTAAATGCCATTTGTTAGTGGCCTCATGTGAAAGGAGTTTTAAATATGCTTTCATAACCCATGGTTGTACTCTTGCAGAGTCCTCGCATACTTAAGGGTTTTGTTCAGAGGGGTAAAGGCAAAATCTCAGTATATTCTTATAATTCCTCCTACAAGGCCATTTACTCAACATTTTTCTAATGGACAGAAGAAAACAAACACTGAAGTTTGTTTTTATGGAGAATACATTGTTAAAAACAGACTGTTGGCTGGGCATTGTTTCTTATGCTGTTTTGTAAAATCTTATTCCTGTGAAGAGTTGTGTTTTCTGTAAGGGCTAATTTTGGAGTGTGCAGTAAGTGAGGCCCTGCCTTCTGAGAGGGCCCAGCTCGCCTGCATTTTCGTTTAGTGCAGTGCACAGTGTTTGCGCTGATTGTGGGACTGTTGACGCCCCTGGAGCTACAGTACTTCTCTGTTCTCTGGATTGGAAATGAGTTTCTTCATAGGAATATGGAACTGTAAAGTGGAAAGCTTAGGTTCTCTTATTAGAAGGAAGGTAACTCCAGTGTGGAAATGTTTTTTCCCCAGTGTTCAACACTTTCTTTTTCCTGCACGCAACTGCCTTCAACCTCAGGAAGAACTAAGAGAAGCATTAAGTCAGCTTGTGTTTCCTTCCCTTCTTATCTTCCCCTACCCCAAAGCCCCTTTTGTCCTGTTAATGCTTTCATCACTGTCTTTTCACCATTTTCCTGCGAAGCTCTCCTAGCTTAGCTAATAAGGGCCGCAGGAGGGTGATAGCATCGCTTTTGCATCTTCTGTCATCCCCTCGGTTTTCCTTCCATCCTCCCTGCTTCCCTGACGGTGAGACCAGGCTCACAGGGTGCATTGTAGAACGCTAAGGACATTTCATATTTAACTCAAATTTGAAAGTGTGCTACTTAATTTTTAGAGGGAGTTTAATAATCATTGAGATGAGACAGTCTTCACTGAAAGCGTTCTGAATGAAATTTGATACGTAAACGTATGGTCTTGAAAACTTACAAATTTGTGTGATAAAAATGAAATGTCTCTTTTATTTACAGCATACCATTTTAGTCACACTGCGGCCAGAGGTTGCTTTACAGGCATATCCTGATTGTTAAGCCCTTGTAAAAACTCCTCAGTGACTGTCCTGTCTAAATGACAGACGCCCAGGGGCCTGGCTCCGGGGGCCTTGGCATTTCTGCCTCCTCCTTGCGGGCTGGGCTACCTTCCCTTGGCCTAAACTGACCACTGCCTGTGCCTCGGAGCATGGAGTTGCAAACCGTGTTGCCTCCCTGTAGTTCTTCGCCTGAAATTCTTGCCGTAGTTCCCCATAGTTCTTTTTTTGACTTCGCTGTTTAATCCATCTTTATAAAGGTATTTCAGGTGTCCTTCTGGGACTTTTGCTTTAATTTGTAAGGTCGTGCTTGGTGCTTCTGTTTCTGTAGCAGCTCAGACACAGCACCTGATGAATTAACGTAAGCTCCTCGTGGGCGGGGTCGAACCTCTTGGCCCAGCTCAGGTCCAGGTGCTGTGTACACATCTTCTCGATGTTCGGTAGCTGAGGTCCATTTTATCTACTGTAGGTTGAAAATAGGAAGTTGAAAGTGGGCTTCAAACAAACCTAACCTTGAGCATCACAGCCTGGCCTTGTTTACTGTAAACATGCTCAGAACACTTCCATTAGCCCACGGTTAGGCCGGAATCATCCAACAGGAAGCCTGTTTGTTTATGAAGTGTTGAGTGTCTCCCTCCTGTAGTTCACTGAATACTGTACTGAAAGTGACGGAATGGTGCAGTGGGTGCTGCACGGTGGTCGGTGGCCAGTGTCTCTCGGTTACTCCCGTGATGGCCGGGCGGCCGGTGTCTCTCGGTTACTCCTGTGATAGCCGGGCTGACCGGGAGGCAGCTTCCTAACCTGGGGCAAGATCAAAATTCCGAATTTGAGGTACGGTTTCCACTTAATGTGCACCATCGTGAAGTTGAAAGATTGTAAGTCGAACCATTGTAGGCTGGGTACCATTTGTAGAGGTTTAGTAAACTTTGTTCAACTAGATGGAAAAAGGCATGTCTAGAGACACCTCTCGTTTTGGTTGTAGGTAAGTGATTTGCAGATTGTACAGTCGCATGCCTTCGTAAACAAACATAAAACATTTCACTTGAAATGAGTGCAGTAGAGAGTGCACGGTTATACAAAATAGGCAAAACATCTTGCCTCTCACATAAATACATAAAATCTTAAAAAAAAGATTTTATATATTTATTTGATGAGAGAGACACAGGCTTCCGGCCGAGCAGGGAGCCCAGTATGGGGCTCGATCCCAGGACCCCGGGATCACGACCTGAGCTGAAGGCAGACGCTTAACCCCTGAGCCACCCAGGCGCACCGAAAATGTATTGTTAAACTTCAGAGGATTTTTCCATTTTTCATTCCCTATGGAGAGTACTTGCTACAGGGTCTGGTAGGAAGAAAGCCGCTGAGAGGAAAGACAAGGGTTCGCGCCTTCCTTGAGCAGGTGTTTTTGATCAGTAAGATAATTGCAGTACAAAGAAGTGATGCCAGAACTTTTCTCTGAGGCTTGTGGTCTACAAGGGATTAGGAAGGTGTGTTGTTTTATTTAAAGTAAAGCGGACAGGCATTTGAATTTTTTTCTTTTTAAGATTTTATTTATTTATTTGACAGAGAGAGATCACAAGTAGGCAGAGAGGCAGACAGAGAGAGAGAGAGGAGGAAGCAGGCTCCCCGATGAGCAGAGAGCCCTACGCAGGCCTAGATCCCAGGACCCTGAGATCATGACCTGAGCCGAAGGCAGAGGCTTAACCCTCTGAGCCCCTCAGGCGCCCGAGGCATTTGGATTCTTGACTCTTCCGTCCACCACACGTGATGGCTCTCAGCACCACACTCCCTCCAGTGCTCTCGCTCGGACTGTTGTATTACCACAGCACATCCTGTGGCAGGCCCTCTCCTCTCCCTTCCCCGCCTTATTTTTCTTTGTAGGTTTTATTACATTATAGCATACCATGTAATTTCCACAGTTTATGTATGGGTCTGTCTTCTGGGGCTTGAATTAACTCTTTGAGGTTGAAGGCTTCTAGTTTGTTCATTGACAGGAACGGAGACCTTTCAGTGGTACAGAGTACTCACTGAATAATTCATGAATAAGTCTTAGGGTTAGAGTGGTGAACAAAAGGGATGTATTGCCCTCCTTTTTGGAGCTCCTGGTCCACACAGGCAGATGGATGACCAAATAACCACGTATGAGAGCCATACGTTGTGCTGGCCTTGTGGGCCTTCAGGGGCCGGGAGGCTCTCCCAGGGAGAGCGTGGTGGGACAGAGTCAGCCTGCTAGGCAGACAGGATGAGTGTCAGTGATGCTGGGCACAGCGATTTGGAGGAATGATGTGAGTGAAGCTCAGTAAAGAAGGGCCAGTCAGGATAACCGCTGGATCATATAGGAGGTAAGACGTCTCAGTAGTGAGAATTTTGCTCTGTATCCCCAGACTTGGAGGGTTTTCAGCAGGAGAATTACATGATCAGAATTGCCATTTTAAGTGATCATTCAGCTTTATGGAGAGGAAGGGAAGGGCACACATGGGACAGGTGTTACTCACTGGACCCCGAGGTAGAGGGGCCCTGGGGTTGATGCTTGTGTTCCTCACTGGGGAAGAGGCCAAGGCCTGGCCTAAATGAAGAATAGCTTGCTTAGAAACTCTCTGATTTGTATTGTACAGAATGTTTAAAACGATAGTTTAAAAATATGCCTTAAATTCACTAATATTTATCCGTTGTAAAGTATATCTGTCACATCAGCTTTTATTAGGGCGGGCTAATCAACACTTTCCTTTTTTAGAAACCCCGCTGGAAAAGGAGAACATCCTGTTTCCAGGTTTCAGAGACCTGTGTTTTATTGTCTAAGCTCAAAGTATAAGGGTGAAAACATAGTGATCAGTTTGATACAGATTTACAAGTTGCCTTAATTTACAAGTTGATTATAGCTCTCTGAACATGTTAAACAACCGCCTTTAAATATTTTATTCCCTGAAAAATACCGTGTCCTTTAAAACCTATTCTTTAAAGACTACTATCTGAACATTTCTTTTTGTTGATTACTTTATTTCATTCTTAAATCTCCCCGTCTGTGTGCTTTCTGTCTCACCCTATATATATATCTCCCCACAGGGTGTACCGTGCCCCTGCCGCCTGGTTTTTCCCAACTCTGCAGAGTTACAGGCTAGCAGGAGCCTTTGAAAGTAGACTTTACGTCCTGTGGGAAGTTCAGCAATCCAGGCATTTAGAGTGCAAAACCATTTTCTCTTTGGGAGGTAAAAACATTCAAATAATTGGTAGTATGCTGGTTGTCATTTCATGCAGAAGTTTAGTGTGAAGCGTTTTTACTTATTTCACAGAGAGAGCGCAGATAGGCAGAGAGGCAGGCAGAGAGAGGAGGAAGCAGGCTCCTGGGGGAGCAGAGAGCCTGACGTGGGCCTCGATCCCAGGACCCTGAGATCGGGACCTGAGCCGAAGGCAGAGGCTTTAACCCACTGAGCAACCCATGCGCCCCTAGTGTGAAACCTTTTTGGATGAAACTTTCCTTGGGATTATTGGAAGTTCCATGTTCCTTTTTGATTAATATCCATATCTCCAGTGATTTTTGTTTTCAGTCTCTAATGCTGTTTCTGGTTTCCCTTCAACAGGTCACTCGAGTACAGACCATTGCACAAATGAGTAACTGATGAATCAGCAATATTTTCTTCTTCACGCCTTAAATACGGGGGTGGGGACCCGCAGTGGAGACCAAAGGTCGGAATGACTGGTAGCTCTGGGTAGTTGCTCTCTGTGCGTGCAGCTCTTCCCACTTCTTTGTATATGTTGATGCGTTTCCATTTCTTCTGCTGAAATCATTACCTGTCAGGCCTTTGCACCGGGGAGTTTATCCTAAGGGTGAATGGACTGGGGGAAGAAAATACATCTGCAGGCTCCTGGGGGGTTCGGTCGGTTGAGCTTCTGCTTGAGCTCCTGCCTTTGGCTCAGGTCGTGATCCCAGGATCGAGTCCCACAGCGACTTTCTGCTCAGTGGGGAGTCTGCTTCTCCCTCTCCGTTGCCTGTGCTCCCCCTGTTGAGCTCTCTCTCTCTTTCTCTGTCAAGTAATTGAGTAAAATCTTAAAGAAAGAAAAAACATCCATGCACAGCACACACTTGTAGAAGCAGCCAGGCATGAGGAATTTAAGTTTCTGACCTGGTAAGGCTCCGCTTCAGAATGAAGCCTATTCCTGCACAAGACTGCCTCGAGGTGCCCCTGACCCTAAGTTTTAGTAGTTTCAGTCAGGCCCAGGGACAGTCTTGGGACTTCTCCTTTGAAGTTCAGGATATGGAAAGGGTACTTGTCACTGTGCAGGTTTTTGATCTGTTAACTCACTGTAAGTTTTTCATGAAAATGCAAGATTACAGCTCAAGGGAAAAAGCCATAGGTCAGATGTTTTCCAAGGGTCATTATATGGCCACAGATTGTATTACTGGTGATTTTATGAGCAGGGCCAATAAAGCTGGATCATTAACTTCCGATTTACATTCTGGTTACTGCTGCAGTTAGACAAGTTTATTGAAAACTTGTAAGCAACATATTTACCAAGTGTTTAGTAATGATTATAGTACATTTGATCAGCCTTAATCCAGTTGCATGGAGAATTTTGTTTTCATCAGCACCATTGTTCACCGTGGAGTTACAGGACTGAGAGGGAAAGCTTTTGTACTGCACACTATGCCTGCAGTGCTCTGTGTGAGTGTGGTAGCGCTTTGGAGTAGGGCAGTCACTGAGACTGAGTGTTGGTCTGTTTTATTTTATTCACTGAGATTTAATAATGTCAGAAAAATAGTGTAACTCTGCAGTTGTTGTTCTAGGATTTTGGAGCTTTACTGCCTCAAACTGAAGGCCTCCGAAGTGTAAAGTCAGTGCAGACCGCGCCTGGTTAGCAGGGCTGGCACCTGTGGCGTCCCCTCCGAGCGCAGCCCCGCGTGTACTCTGATCACGGAACTCACGTCTGATGCTGCGGCTTCACAGTGGGATTTCAAAAGAAAAACTTAAATTGGTGAAAGCAGTAACTTTATGTATGTTACAGAATTTTAAGTTAGCATTTTACGTTTTTTTTAAAGCAGAATCTTAAAGCTATTAAACTGTATTTTTAAAAAACATTGGAATAACGTTTAAGAAGAGTAAGGATATTGTCATTTTAGATAATTTAACGTACTGTCTTTAATCAACTTTGGAAGGCACTAATAGGTCTTCCAATTTGTATCATATATAAGACTGCAGTTTACATACTGTCTTTGGGAAATAGTTTGAAAAATTCCTAAAAGTTTGGTGGTTTCTTTCCTAAACCGCATAGACGGTTTTAAACCTTGCTGTCTCCATGTTCTCACTTTGGAAGGGTCTGCACCTGTGTTCGTGCTCCTCACCTTGTAGTGCAGAGGCGCTCCGACCTGATAGAGGGTCACTCAGGTGGGAACTGTACCACCTCAGCTTCCCGCCCTCAGCTGCGCTTTCTGCTGGCATCCTGCTGTGGGCAGTGACCTCAGATTTTAACAGCCTGTAGTTTGCCTACAAAATGTGAGAAATGAAGGCAGATCCCGCAGTTCTCATCCTCAGCAGTGTGTTTGGCTTGGAATTCAGAGGACCCAAAGCCCCTGGTTGTTTTTGTTTTTGTTTTTCAGAACACCTGTTTTGCTGTTTGGAAAACTGAGGCCTGGAGACAGTTTACTTTCCAGGACATGAGGAAGAGCAGAAAATGGGGTCTCGGTAGCTTCTTTCTTCTAAATCCATTGCAAACAGGACTCAGCTCTTGGAAAGCTTGTGTCCTACATGTGCGTTAGGTACAAGTTACCTGATATGTTTGTGGCCTATGCCACATAGCCCAGCTAAGCTTCAGAAATGCTGGTTTTAACCAGAAAGTTTTGTTGTTGTTGCTGTGCTGACCAGCATCACCCATTGGGGGCCTTTGGTTTCTTTTTTCTTTAAGATTTTTTCTTTTATTTATTTGACGGGGAGAGAGAGAGACAGCAGGAGAGGGAACACAAGCAAGAGGAGTGGGAGAAGGAGAAGCAGGCTTCCTGCTGAACAAGGAGCCCTATGTGGGGCTCGATCCAGGGACCCTGGGATCATGACCTGAGCCGAAGACAGACACTTAACCAATCAGCCACCCAGGAGCTCCAAACCAGAAAATTTTAATAGTACTTTTTTTTTT
The DNA here is from genome assembly GCA_004023965.1 of Spilogale gracilis. Lineage (NCBI taxonomy): Eukaryota > Metazoa > Chordata > Mammalia > Carnivora > Mephitidae > Spilogale > Spilogale gracilis. The sequence goes on from PITA01015442.1 coordinate 10,187, forward strand.
TAATAGTACTTTTTATAGTGGGTGTCATTGGGGTTAGGGGCTCCCCACACCCCAAGACAGAAGTTCATTTACCTTGCTGAGCAGTCATTTGGAGTTACTGGAGCCGATGCTGACTGATAGAGTTTGCTTGGAACTTTTATGGTATTACTAGTTCATCTTTTGAATTCTAATCCCAACTGACTGCGGAGTTGTGATCCAGTTGTTTCTAAAATGGAGATGATATTAGGCCTAGGATACATATCCTTTGGTATATCAGACTGAAAGTTTATCTAAAGTAGTATATATTTTTGAGCTCATAACTGTGGAACTTAAATTCTTTTTTTAAGAGTAGGTAGTGTCACTTTTCTAAGGCACTTCAAGTTAAGTAGTATTCATTGTATTTCAGTATTATCTCTTAGCACGGCCATGTTGGGAAATGTGAAATCATGTTCAGTTGTTGTACCTGGCATTTGAGCCCTGGTCTTGGGCTCTGGCCGCCACGCTGCGAGTCAGTGTGGCGCTTCATGGCTCCCCGGTGGCGGCTTCTGGCTGCCTAGGAATGACTGATGTCTGCCTAGGTGTTGAATCGTGCTCTTTGCTGTACCTGCCCTAGACCTGCTCACAATGGGTAAGGTGGGCATGCCCAGCGTCACTGCCTGGTTAGTGGGGCATCACGGTGCTGGGTGTGCCTTGAGCCCCTGCTCTTGACCTCCTCCTCAGATGCCCAGCTTGTTCGTGAGGTGGACTGGGGGATCCTTGAACTTCTGAGTCTGTGTTTAACATTTATGGTATATGTCTGTTTTTTTAGTGGAAGGACTGAGCTTTCAGCAGATTTTCAGAAAGATCTTTGACATCTACCTTTAATACAATTCATAGTTTTAGTGTGTCTGCCATGTAGGAACTTAAATGATTTGTTGTTATTTTGATAATTAAATGTAATTTTGGGGGGGCGCCTGGGTGGCTCAAAGGGTTAAGCCTCTGCCTTCTGCTCAGGTCATGATCTCAGGGTCCTGGGATCGAGGCCCGCATCGGGCTCTCTGTTCAGCAGGAAGTCTGCTTTCCCCTCTCTCTGCCTGCCTCTCTGCCTACTTGTGATCTCTCTCTCTCTTTGTCAAATAAATAAATAAAATCTTTTTAAATGTAATTTTTTAATTGTCAATGTCATTTTGTATTTAACTTTTGTATGCTTAGATTCCAATTACACACATATGCACACATAATATACGGCACCTGGAGAATATCTGAAATGAAATGAAATCGAACCCACAGTAATTTTGCCCCAACCTAGAAATACTGCCTTTCCCCACATTATTTGTGGTATGCAGCGTTACTTGGAATCATTTTCTTCGATACCAAGAATTTCTTCCCATGTGTTCATTGCATGAAAGAAACAGTGACTAAACAAACATGTATTTGCTGAGGCTTACTCTGTTTGGTTGTGTCTCAGGAAGGGAGCCATTCCTGCCCTCCCAGCAGCCGAGACACAGTGCATTTGACACACGCTGTCCCTGGCTGTGAAGGGTCTGCAACCCGGGCAGTGGAGAAGGTGGGGAGTCCCAAGTGCAGGCTTTGGGCATGTAAACTATGGGGCGGGAGACTGTCTCCTGGTCCAGAAAGGTCATGTACAAAGAATTGGGGGGGGTTGGAGATAATGCAAGAAGTTAGGGTGGTAATTTGGTTCAGAGATGATGGTTATCTGAGCAGTTTATCAGTGATAGAGATCAGGAGATAGATACAGGCTTATTTGAGAGGAAGAGGTTAAAAATGTTTCGTGGGTTTCTGGTTTGGGCAGCTGGGTAGACATGCTCTCTTGTGATGGAGGGATTGTCAGTTTTCGTTTATTTGTCTTAAATGACAGGGGTGGTGGGAATGGATTTTTTAAAGCAATTGAGTCTGAGGGGTCTATAGGTAAAAAAATGGTTTACAGATATTTGCTGAGTGGCACTGATGCTCACTGAAGCCATGCACACGGAGCTCAGGGGAGCATAGCTCAGGCTGATGAGGTGGGAGCCCCGGGGGCCACACCGTCCTCGGGAGACTCACGACCCGTGGTGGCCTGAGGGTGGGCATGCTGGTGCCGGCTGCTCCTGGCTGCTCCCGGCTGCTCCCGGCTGCCCCCCGGCTGCCCCCCGGCTGCCCCCCGGCTGCCCCCCGGCTGCCCCCCGGCTGCTCCCCGGCTGCTCCCCGGCTGCTCCCCGGCTGCCCCCCTGGCTGCTCCCGGCTTTCCCCCAGCTGCCCCCCGGCTGCCCTCTTTCTCTGCCTGCCAGTTAGGTTGTCCCCTTACAAAAGCAGGTTCGGTGCACTCCCAGACTTGTTCAGGGCAGCCGTCCTCCTTACTGCAGTCCATGACTTAAGCAATATAAATTGACCAAAATAGTAGAAAAACATTCATAGGAAAACTAATTTGAAAACTTTGGAGTGTCTCAGTAAAAACAAATCACTGAGAAAACTATTACCTTAGGTCTGTGAGTAAGACAGTGATAAAAAAAAATTGGAGAATAATTATTCTTGAAGGACTGTGCGTTCATATTTTTAAACTAAGTTGTCCTTTAAAGAGACAAAGTAGGGGCGCCTGGGTGGCTCAGTTGGTTAAGCGACTGCCTTCGGCTTAGGTCATGATCCCGGAGACCCGGGATCGAGCCCCACATCGGGCTCCCTGCTCGGCGGGAAGCCTGCTTCTCCCTCTCTCGCTCCCCCTGCTTGTGTTCCCTCTCTGGCTGTGTTTCTCTCTGTCAAATAAATAAATAAAATATTTTTAAAAAAAAAATAAAGAGACAAAGTAAAAGTTTTAGGGCGCCTGGCTGGCTCAGTCGTTAAGGGTCTGCCTTCAGCTCAAGGCATGATCCTAGAGTTCCGGGATTGAGCCCGACATAAATAAAATCTTTTTTTTCTTTTTCTTTTTTCTTTTTATTTGACAGAGATCACAAGTAGGCAGAGAGGCAGGCAGAGAGAGAGAGAAAGAAGCAGGCTCCCCGCCGGGCAGAGAGCCTGATGTGGGACTCAATCCCAGGACCCTGAGATCATGACCTGAGCCGAAGGCAGAGGCTTTAACCTGTGAGCCACCCAGGCGCCCAATAAATAAAATCTTTAAAAAAAAAAAAAAAGACAAAGTAAAAGTCTTAGGTGATGCATTATGGTTTATGTGAGAAGAGAAGAAGGGTTTGATAGACTGGCTTAGTGTAAGACAAAAACCTAAGTGCAGGAGCATATACAAGTTAAACTGGTTAAGGATTCCTGTGTGGGCTTTTAGAATTACCTGTTTTAATTTCCAGTTACTTCCAGTCCCGTAGGGCAAGAGGAAGAGCATCCCTAGAGGAGAGGGGAGGAGGCGGAGAGCAGGCACGTGTGAGTTATGTGTGTCCCACTGCTGAGGAGGAGAGAGCAGAGGCCTCAGCCAACAGCTTCGGTACAAGCAGGCAGCTGGCTATCCTGGCAGAATGGTATCTTAGACCGCAACCTGCCTGGGAGGCCCCCAGCCCCTTGCTTTTGTCCTTCCCTGTCCCTGCTTCTCTGACCCTTCTACTCATCTCCCTTGTGTGTTTTGTCTTTGGAGAAAGCCTACACGAGGCATGTTTGAAGAGTGACGGGAGGAAGAAGTGAAGATGCAGGCAGAGAGAAGTGGGATCCAGACCACAGTTACAGGACCAGCGCTCCTTTAGTTAATACATTGGTTTTTTTTTCCAAACTTTTTTTTTTTTTAAAGATTTCTTCATTTGAGAGAGAGAGAGCAAGGGTGTGAGTGAGAGCAGAAGTGGGAGGGCACGAGGTGGGGGAGGGTTGGGGGCAGAGAGAGAGGGAGAAGCAGACTGCTCTATCCCAGGACCCTGAGATTATGATCTGAGCCAAAGACAGACACTTAACCGACTGAGCCACCCAGGTGCCCCACTCCAGACCTTCCTTGATGTTGAAACTACTGAGAAAAACTTGGTCGTTTTCATGAAGTCTTGTCTTTTCTTGTCTTTTCTTTCCTTTTCTTTTCTTTTCTAAGATTTTATTTATTTGACAGCGAGCAACAGCTAGAGAAGGAACACAAGCAGAGGGAGTGAGAGAGGGAGAAGAAGGCCTCCGACTGAGCAGGGAGCCCGATGTGGGGCTCCATCCCGGGACTCCAGGATCATGACCTGAGCCGAAGGCAGTCGCTTAACCAACTGAGCCACCCAGGCGCCCCATGAAGTCTTTTTATTTCCCTCATCAGAGTGCTGTTAGGAATACGCAGTTCAAGAAAACAGGGATGCACTTTAATGTAGGTTTTGAGATAAGGCATACTTTATCACCACTTAGCTATTAAATGGCTTTTAATTTTTTTAAAAGACTTATTTGAAAGAGAAAGAGACAGCAGGACAGCGTGAGGAAAGGAGAGAAAGAGAGTCTTCAAAGAGTCCCTGCTGAGCTTCGAGTCTGAGCCCCAGGATCCTGAGATCATGACCTGAGCTGTAATCCAGAGTTGAGCGCTTAACCAGCTGAGCCACCCAAGGCCCCATGGCTTTTAATTTTTTTTCCAAAGATTTTTAAAATTTATTTGACAGATCACAAGTAGGCAGAGAGGCAGGCAGAGAGAGAAGGGGAAGCAGACTCCCTTCTCAGGAGGGAACCGACACGAGGCTACATCCTAGAATTTTGAGATCATGACCTGAGCTGAAAGCAGGTGTTTAACCCACTGAGCCACCCAGGCGCCCCTGGCTTTTAATTTTTATGGAAGATGCTTTGCCTGTTCACACAGCAGGATTTTAGGGAATGTCTGAAGGTCTGTAGTAAGGACTTGGGGAAGGTAAGTTGTCATCTTTTTTTTTTTTTTTTTAAGGTTTTATTTATTTGACTGCACAAGCAGGGGGAGCAGCAGAGGGAGAAAGAGAAGCAGGCTCCCCACTGAGCAGGGAGCACAGCACGATGCAGGGCTCCATCCCAGGACCCCAGGATCATGACCTGAGCTGGAGGCAGACACTTGACCCACTGAGCCACCTGGGCTCCGTTGTGGTCTTCATCACTTCCATCTGTTGGATCAAACAGCTCTCGACTTAGAGTCCTGCACACCCTTGGGAAAATTTTTCATGATTCGCTGAATTCCACTGTCCTTCATTTGGAGAAACACTATACATTCAAGATGTTCTTGCTTCGTTTTGATTAATTGGCTATTAATTAACACAGATCAAAAGTACTTTTTCTGGGGTGCCTGGGTGGCTCAGTTGGTTGAGCGACTGCCTTCGGCTCAGGTCATGGTCCTGGAGACCCGGGATCGGGATCGAGCCCCACATCGGGCTCCCTGCTCGGCGGGAAGCCTGCTTTTCCCTCTCTCACTCCCCCTGCTTGTGTCCCCTCTCTGGCTCTGTTTCTCTCTGTCAAATAAATAAAAAAAATTTTTTAAAAATACTTTTTCTGAAAGTAAAGTTGTTTTTTTTTAATTTAACATCCTTGAAAACAACATGTCTGTTACAGGATGAAGAAGTGAAAATAGTCTGTCAGTGTAAGGTGTACAGCTTTTTGTTGTGTTGGTTTTCCTCAAGTTTAACTTTTTTTAAAGTAAACTACTTTAGATCTGGTTCTGGACTTGCGACAGTGTTATCCCGCGCAGTTGGATCGGCCCCTGCTGGGCGTGATCGGCAGGGGGGTCGGAGCCAGCCGCGGGGCCACCGGGCTCACTTCTGGGCTTGGTCACCACCGCCCCACCATCTGCCTGTCAGTTGCAAAGTCGTAGTTACGTGACAGTAGAAATTTCTCCTCAGAGAAGTGAAAGATGGGCGAGAAGCCTGAGGGGAATAGAGACTTTTCCTTTGAAAAAGGGTTGAAGCAGTGTCCTATCCAGGGTTGGTTTTTTTGTGTTTGTTTTTTTGAAGAGGACTTCGGATCTCTTGACAACCGTTCTGGTGGCGTTGATTGTGGCCTTCCCTGGGTGTAGGTGTGCGCTGCTTTAGCGGGCGGCATTTTTGGTGTCCAGATGTAATGAGAGAAAGTGAAGATTCTTAGGGACAGTGTATCATCTCAAGAAAATGACGCCGTGTTCAGAATGAAGTTAACAAAACTGCATCAGCAAACAAGGCAGAGCTGCACATAGTGGAGGTCCCTCGGGTGGAAGTAGATTCTGAAAGAGATTGAATGAGGCGGTTCTGCTCTTTGTCCATAAGCTGATAATCCAGGTGAAATGCCAGCAGTAAGCTGTCTTTTTCTCCTCTGGACTCTAGACACACTTGGCCTGCTCTCGGAAGGCGGTGCGTGGCAAAGGAAGGAGATGGCCAGAGTAGACTTGCACGTGAAGCCCGAAGGAGCCGAGTGGCGCGGCCACTGAGGGGTCCTGCGCAGGCCCGCGCGGCCCGGGGGGCTGTGTGCGTGGCCGGGACCGGGGCAGCTTTCCTGGCCCGGGCTTCGGGCTTGCCGCACGGGAAGTGGCTCTTAATGGGACAGTGCTGGTAGACAGGCGGAGGTCAGAATACATTCTAAACAGGCTGTTAGCTTCTCGGCTATGGAATTAAAACATCTTTGTGAAAAACAGTTCTTCCTATATTTTCCTCCTTCCATTGTAGGCGACGTGCAGTTGTCCTGCGGAGGCGCAGCTTGCGGCGCGCTTCCTAGTAGTGCCCGGACAGGCGTGTGTGTGGGTCAGCTGCGCTTGTGCCCTGCGTGCTTAGGCCTAATGTCCCCTTTCCAGCTGCTTCTCTTGGGTGAAAGGTGTGGATCTGTTTTAGGAGATGGTCTTCTACCGATAAAGGAATGACTCATGGTGCGAGGAAGAGATTACACTTTAAGGGCAGAAAGGTCCTGTCTCTAAGGATATGATCCCCTGCCTCAGCTTTGTGCCCTCTTTTACAAAATAACCATCACAGTCCTATGCAAAGTAAGAGGTAGGATTTTTTTCATCTTCATATTCTTTTATTTGTTTCAAAGAATATTTTATTTAGGCTTTGTTATAACCAAGTACTGGACTGGTAGTTTGGAGTTTGTCAGAAATCTTGTAACCACAGGGTTAATGCGATGACCTAAACTCTTCCTTCATTTTGTATTGTATTTTAATAAGAAGTCCAGCTAAGATGATCTTTGGAAGTAATTGACCCCTCCAGGGTGAGGTAACATGTCATGCATCAATATTTGTGGGTTTTTTGTTGTTTGTTTGTTTGTTTGTTTTGAGGTAGTAGGGGGAGAGGTAGAGGGAGGCGGAGAGAAAGAATCTTAAGCAGTCTCCATGCCCAGCGTGGAGCCCAATGTAGGGTTCCATCTGACAACCCTGAGATCATGATCTGAGTTGAAATCAAATGTCCACACTTCACTGACTGACCCACCCAGGCGTCCTGCCATGAACCAGCTTATTCATAAAGCTGGAAGGGACCTTTCTGATGGTGGGTGTGGAATTTCTAAGGAAATTCGAAAAAGCAGTTAGTGGGAAAATTTTTAAATGTAACTTTTGGGGCTTACTTCTCATGGAGGTACTTTTCCAATCCCATTTGTCTGAGATATGTGTGTCTTGTGCCTGATTTTATGCCCTCTCTAGGAGCAGAATCAGATCAAACTAAAAGATAAGTTACCTTTTCTCACTGCTGGCTCTTTCGGTAGAAGCACAGCTGTAGGGCGCCTGGGTGGTTCAGCTGGTTGGGCGACTGCCTTCGGCTCAGGTCATGACCCCGGAGACCCTGGATCGAGTCCCACATCGGGCTCCCTGCTCGGCGGGAAGCCTGCTTCTCCCTCTCTCACTCCCCCTGCTTGTGTTCCCTCTCTGCCTGTGTTTCTCTCTGTCAAATAAATAAAATCTTTAAAAAAAAAAAAAAAAGAAGCACAGCTGTATGTGTGTAAAAGGAAATTTTAAAAATTAATCTAGAAGCTTATTGGCAGCATCTCTTTAAGACTGTTTTCCTACGGGGTGCCAGTTTAGAAGTGTAATTGAACAACCACTCTACTAAGGTTGGATTCCTTTCTTTCATTCTTCTGTGTCTTTGAGTGCCAGCCAGTTACTGGGAGGAAGCTCTGTGGAAAGATGGGCTATCATGGAGATAGTAAAACTGAGAAAACAAGGAGCCAGAGTACGTATTCTCCTGGAGACAGCTGTCTGTTGCTCTAGAAACGTTCCACTCTTCCAGCCCACAGATTCAGTTGAATATATGATCTTTGTGAGGTGCTGCGGAGGGCGCATAGACTGACCTCCCCTAAGACAGGAGTATGCATTTTGAAGATCGCAGAGCGATGCGGATGGCTGCGCAGCCGCAGGGTAAACCGTGTAATGGCTGTGGGTCCTGTTCCGCCTCGCCTGGAGGTGCGCATACTGAGTTCCCAAAGGAACGGTGCTGTTATTAACACGTGCCCTTCCACATTTGCAAATGCTGATTGTGTTTCAGTGATCTGATTTCGGCTTCTGGCCCATTTCTGTGTTTCCCAATGAGTTTGAGTTCTAGCGGTCTGGTAGGTAAACTGCCTCTCTACACAGGATGTTAGACATGAAAGTAACAGATTTTGGCTTTTCTAATGGATTCTCAAAGGGGATCATATAGTACTCAATTAGGGCAGTCTCTGAAGTTCTCAGCCACCCATTTTCCATATTTGGATAAAACTGTGTTTACTTACCTAGTTGAATATTCATTTACTGTTTTTGGAAAACAGTCCTAGCAGTTCTGTGGGAGTTCTTAGAAGGCGTGTCTGGGTAGTAGTGTCTTGTTCTGCCCGGCTCCTTCTCTCAGGCTCTGTGCCTGAGCTCCTTGCTCCCAGTTGTAGACGAGTGGAGTTGGAAGATACCTTAGCAGACTTGACTCCACCCTCATTGTGTGGTGGCAGGTGGAGAAGCCGGGTGTTTGGACAACACTGCGGCTAAGCCACCTGTGTATGAGTGTTCCTGACAGAAGGGCTCTCGGGCGTAGGTTGTAACATACCATTGGTGGGATGCATATTTCTATTGTACGCTGTATGTAAGGAGATGAAACAGATGGGTTCCTTAAAGACACTCAGTATAGTAGGGGAGAAGCACAGATGTGGTCAGTGCCCTGAAGACCAGAGAAGGCTGTGAGTACACGGAGGAGGAGTGAGACAGGAATGGGAAGGAACCCTGCAAAGAGGGAGGAGTGTTCCAGGCCAGGAGAATAGTAGACTGTGGGAAGTACTGAATACCAGGGTGACTAGAGAGAGTGGACGGAGGACCATAAAGTGGAGCCTTCCTGACTTCAGAGGAATGTGTTTAGGCTGAGGGAAGAGGTCTTATATTTGGTTCCCGTATAGTAGAATCTTATCTCATATGAAATGGGTCATATGAGATAAGATTTCAGGGTCAACTGATAAAGCAAAAAATTAGCTATATACTTGAAAATTCTCCAGTAAGGTGCAATGGATTCTTTCTCAACACAGCGAGTTTTTGTTTTGGCATTGAATCAGGTCACTGTTGTAGAAAAAGATGGAGTATTTGGCTTATATTTAGGCACCATGTTGGTTTTTTAAAAAGTGCTTATGTTTAAGTGCTTCAGTCATAATCTGTGCACTGGTGCAATATGAATTATCCCCATAGAAGGGAAGAAGGAATGAAGACCGGCTAAGGAAACTGCAGGTACTTTGAGGTCGTGTCACAATGGGCATGCCCTTGGTGTGGATTGCCAGCGTGAGCTGCCTACTCTGCTGAATTCCTCTGGGCAAAGGGAGTTAAAGAGCAGAAATGAGATGTGTGTATATGGATTAGCTTTCTGGGTGACCTTGACTGAGTCATCTGGGAATTCATTTTCCCAGTCTGCTAAGGGTGCAGGAGACCTCGCTAAGAGAATTGAAGTTGCTTCAGTGACCTGTGAAGCACTTATGAGTAATCATTGCGTAACCGAGATCCAAATGCTAATTCTCTCCCTTTTTGGATTTCATTTCTTTTCTTTTCATTTTTCTTTTCTTTTCTTTTCTTGATTTCTTGATTTCTTTTTTTTTTTAAGATTTTATTTATTTATTTGACAGAGACAAACACAGCTAGAGGGGGAACACAAGCAGGGGGAGTGAGAGAGGGAGAAGCAGGCTTCCCACTGAGCAGGGATCCCGTTGCGGGGCTCGATCCCGGGATCCCGTTGTGGGGCTCGATCCTGGGATCCCGTTGCGGGGCTCGATCCTGGGATCCCAGTATCCCAACCTGAGCCAAAGGCAAACACTTAGCAGCTGATCCACCCAGGCGCCCTGCTTTTTGGATTTCTGATATGCAACAAATCATTTGTTTACTCACCATCGTCCTTAAGCAGGAAAAAAAAAGTCATGTTGTTTGGGAGAATGATATCTTTACTGTGATTGTTTTAGAAATTATCAAGTTCTCAAACTATGATTCATTGTTATTTGCGGATTTACTGAAGTATGCCAAGCACATATATGAAAATAAGGATTTTAACCTCTAATAGTTTACTCTTGGAGTTATTTCCACTTTTGGCTGTTATGTTGCTATAAATACTCACGTACCAGTTTTGGAGATATATGCTTGTCCTCTTACCTGTGTACCTAGGTGTGGGGTTGCTGGGTCATGTGATAACTTTGTGTTCAACGTCTACCACCGTTCACCAGAGTGGCTGTGCCATGTTACATACCCACCAGCAGTGTATTAAGATTCCGGGTCTTTACGTCCTTGCCAACACTTGTTGTCTTTTTGATCATATCCATTCTGATGTGTTTGAAGTGGTATTTTGTGTTTTGATTTGCATTTCCCTAATGACTAATGATGTTGAGCATCTTTTCATGTGCTTATTGGCCATTTGTATGTCTTTGGGAAAATGTCAATTCAGATTCTGCCTGGTTTTTACTTATTTCCCTTATAATTGAGTTTTAGGAATAAACTCTTCTCTCTCTCTGTATATATACACATATCCTTTATGAAGTATGTAATTTGCAAATATTTTTTTCCATTCTCTGGGTTATCTTTTCACTTTGCTGGTGCTGTGGTTTGAAGCCCAAAAGTTTTTAATTTTGATGAAGGCCAGTTTATTTTTTCTTCTGTTACTTGTGCTTTTGGGGTCCTGTCTAAGAAGACGTTGCCTGATCCAGGCTCATGAAGGTTTACTCCTGTGTTTTCTTCTGAGTTTTCTAGTTCTAGCTCTTATATTTAGGTGTGGGTTTTTGTTTGTTTGTTTGTTTTTGTGGGTTTTTTTGGAGTTCATTTTACTTTTTAGTAATCTCTGTACCCAATGTGGGGCTTGAACTCACAGCCCTGCCATCAAGCTATACACTCTACCCACTGAAGCAGCCAGGAGCCCCATATTTAGGTGTTTGATCCATTTTGAATTAATTTTTATATATATATAGAGTGATGCAGAGGGCCACCTTCATTCTTTTGCATGTGGATATCCAGTCGTTCCAGCACCATTTGTTGAAGAGTTTTCTTTCCCCGTTGAATGGTTTGGCATCTATTTGAAAATTAACTGATTGTAAATGTGAGGGTTAATTTCTGGACTCTCAATTCTGTCTGTTGATATGTATGTCTTTCTATATGCCAGTCCCACAGTCTTAATTACTATAGTTTTGTTGTAAGTTTTGAAATTAGGAAGTATGAGTCTTCCAACTTTTTCCTTTGCAAGACTATTTGGCTCTTCTGGGTCTCTTGAATTTCCATAGGGATTTTAGGATCAGCTTATTAATTTCTGCAGAAAAGGCAGGGAGTATTTTGATAGGGATTGCATTGACTCTGTAGATACGGGAACTGTTGCCATTAGAATACCACACATCTTCCCAGTCGTGAACATAGGGTGTCTCCTCTCCATGAACACTAGGCATCTGTACATCAGGACTAGTTTTGTCTTCTTTTGGTGGCCTTGGGACCTCTTTGCACTTTGAAACATTATTGAAGATCTTTTTTTTTTTGGTTGTTTAAAGATTTTATTTATTTAATAGAAACACAGCTAGAGAGGGAACACAAGCAGGGGGAGTGAGAGAGGGAGAAGCAGGCCCCCCACCAAGCAGGAAGCCCAATACGGAACTCCAGGATCATGACCTGAGCCGAAGGCAGACACTTAACTGAGCCACCCAGGCACCCGAAGATCTTTAAGAATATAGTTTACAGGGCTTATCTTTGTATTTGTATTAAAAATTAAGACCCAAATACAAAAGGATTTTTCTTTGGCAGTAATAACAAAGCCATTACATAAATAACATTGGTTATGATAGAAGGTAATAATAGTCTTTTCCAAAACAAAAAATAATTTGATGAGAATGACATTGTTTTATATTTTTATAAATCTCTTCAAGTCTAATAGATTCTCAGGTGGATTCTTCTCTGTTTCTGCATTTGACCTGTTAGTGATATGTTATTTTGGTTGAAGGATGAGAACGAAATCTGACCTTACACAAACACACAGTTTGAAAAGTGAGGAGTGTTTTAATAGTCTTTTTCATATAACCATGGCCATTCATGTCTGTAACTGCGCCAGAACTCCGTGGCAGTTTACGAGGAGAGAATGTGAGTGTCATCTTGTCGTTGTTGTGACAGTTGGTATGACCTGTGGGCCCTGGGAAGGTCTCTGGGACCCCTGACAGGCCCAGGACACCCTTTGAGACCTTCTTTTTTAGAGAACAAGACTGAGTTGTGCATTTTCACAAGAAAATGCTGTGACAGACACTTGGCAGTTTTATTAATCTGTATTGACAACGCACTGGGAAGGGACTTGGATGCTTTTCCTGCTGGGTCAGTGCTTAATACTTTCTGTAGGAAATGTGCAGTGGAACTCTGGGTTGTATGCTTGCTTGGTGAACATGGAACCAGCGGGCCGGATGAGTTTTATTAAATATGTGTGATTATAAAAGAATAAGGTATTCAAAAAATTGAGACTACAGAATGAAACAAAATAAAACACTATCCCATAACACCTAGTTCTTTTTTTCTTTTAAGATTTTATTTATTAGAAATTGAGAGAATGAGTGGGGGGAGGGGCAGTGGGAGAAGCAGGCTTCACACTGAGCAGGGAGCCTGCCATGGAACTCCATCCAAGGACCCTGGGTTCATGACCTGAGCCGATGGCAGATGCTTAACTGACTGAGCCACCCAGGTGCCCCTCTCCTGGTGTTTTAACATTAAGTTACACATATTAGTTATCTGGTGTATTTACTTGTAAATATTCATAGTTAATGTGAATTTTTAAATCTTTTTTTAAAAGATTTTATTTATTTATTTGACACAGAGAGATTACAAGTAGACGAGGGGCAGGGAGAGAGAGTGGAGGAAGCAGGCTCCCTGCTGAGCAGAGAGCCCGACTCGGGCCTTGATCCCAGGACCCTGAGCTGAAAGCAGAGGCTTTAACCCACTGAGCCACCCAGGCGCCCAGTGTGAATTTTTAGAATGTAGCTTTAGTTATCCTGTCCACAATCTAATACCCGTTTTTTTAACTTACTGTAATTTCTGAGTATTTTAAATAGTTGCTGCTTTTCTATAATTATTTTTAATTTTTTAATTTTTCCTAAAGCTGCTATGAACATGGTTTGTGAAATAGTTTATTTTTATATTATTAGAACAGATTTTAAGTAACAGCAAGTGTGTAAAATTTTAGATGGATACTGTATCCTAGTCAAAGTTTTCTTTTTACTTTACTGTGGGATTTTTTTTTTTTTTTTTTTTTTTTTTTTTTTTTTTTTTTTTTTTTTTTTTTTTTTTTTTTTTTTTTTTTTTTTTTAGATTTTATTTATTTGACAGAAACACAGCCAGAGAGGGAACACAAGCAGGGAAAGTGAGAGGGAGAAGCAGGCTTCCCGCCGAGCAGGGAGCCCGATGTGGGACTCGATCCCGGGTCTCCAGGATCATGACCTGAGCTGAAGGCAGTCGCTTAACCGACTGAGCCACCCAGGCGCCCTATTGTGGGAATTTTTAATCACAGAAGTAGAGAGGTGGGTAGTGGAGCAGCCCTCTGTATGCCCATCATCTATCTTCATCTGCCAGCCACTTGCTGCAGTCTTGTATTTTTGTTTCCTTTAAATTTACCAAAAATGTTGTTAGCATTTTAAAGCAAATTCTGGGTATGTGATGTCATCTGTAGTCTTCAGTTTATAGTCTCCCCGAGAGGACCTTGAAACCCACCCAGCACCTGGATTGTGCCTGATGGAACTATAATCATTCTGTGATATCCTTTATTACCTAGGCAGCAGTCAGTTTTGCCTGTCAGAAATGTCATTCTAAAGTTAGTTTATTTCAAGCCAGATACAGTTCTCATATTACATAAGGTTATTTTGGTTAAAGCTTTTGTATTTTGTGGTAGTAAAAATCTCTCCCATTTTCTATGGCTTGGAAATGAGATGTAGGAATGCTGTAGGAAAGAGATCATCTCTCTTTTAGAATGCCCCACATTTTGGATTTAGCTAATGGCTTTGTGTTGATGTGATTTAACATGTATCGCCCCACAATTTCCTTTCAATTGGTAGTACAGTCTAGAGATTTGATTAACTACAGGTTCTTTTTTGGGGGGCAAGAATGCTTGATAACGGTGCTCTTTCTTCACATCAAGAAGAATGTAACACCTGGTTGTTGCACTTTTTTGGCAGGATGGAAAAGTCGCTGTAGTGTCCCATCTGATCCAGCCATTATGAAGTTCTCTGTCAGCTCTCCACTCGGCTTTACCTGGCATCGATGGCTATTGCTTTGTTATTTCATTAGATGTTGCAAATTAGTTTGAGTTTCTGACTTGGTCTTTGACTATTAATTGTGGCTCCTGTATAGAGAGCAGTTTGCCCTGACCCGCTGTGTGGTTATGCTGCTGTACCCTCCAGAAAAGAGAGGCTGATGACTGTTTGCCTTTAGAAATCTTCAGAAAAGTGGGGTGGTATCCTGTGAACCTCCAGAGGTGACCAGCGTGGTGTGTGGATTCCAACAGGCTTGCTACTTGTTCGTTCTTTTTTCGTTCTTTGTATGCGCTGTTCTCTGCCCCTGAGAGCCCTTCCCTTCCTTTCCTGTTGCTTCTGTGCCAGGACCCCAGGCGTGCTCACTGGCTTCCTTGCTTTCCTAGCGAGGTGTGGCGCTCTTGGAAAGTTCAGAGAAAAGGTGAGGAAAGAGTGAAGGGTTGTCACAGCTTGGAGAAGTGACAACTGATGGCCACCGGAGGTCCTAGATGGGACCCCCGAGACCTTAATGAATGCTACATTATGAAACAGACACTTCTGGTACATGGGAAAAGGACTCTTTAGGAACAGATCTGAGAGAACCATACTCTCCCAAGTGTTCAATAAGATTGATTAAATTTTTAGGTGTAGCTTTGATGGGTGGAATTAAAAATGTCCGACTAGCATAGAGACCACAGTCATCTCTTTGCCTTTTCACTTTGAGAGATGCAATCAAGCCAGGGACTATAAGTCCTTTTGTTCAGCTCAGGAAGGCTTTGTGAAGGCTGCCTCTGAACGCTATCAGGTTTTCAAACTCCTAGGTCTTAGTCCTGCAAAGCTTTGTTTTGGTGGTAAGTTCCCCGCCCCGCCCGCACTCCCCTTTGCATATTTCTCTTTCAAACCTGGAGACCTGCTCTTTGGCCATCCTGGAAGCACTAGTTTAAATGGTTTAAGTCTCAGGGTGGTTTTGGTCTCTTGAACTAGTAATGAAGAAGTGGTTTTGTTATTCATTGAACTGCTGTCAGTGTTGCATCGTCGTACTCTGTGGTTATTTTAGATTCAGACATTTGATAAAATCTGATTTTAATGCTTTGTACCTTTTGTGTTGCTTAAACAAGGTGGAGATCAGGAAGCCCTCTTTCATGTGTAGGACTTTTAGAAAAACAGTGCATGTTAGGTCAGTAATTAGGAGGTTGTGAGGTGTGACGTCAAGATTACTGGTTTGTGGACAGGAGGCTTGGGACAGGGCAGGCCTATGTCTGTTGTCCTAGGACACTGCAGTGCTTACCTTTATAACCTTTTGTCATGGAACATTTTCAGGCATGCGTAAGTAGACTGGGTCGGTCGTGAACCCTCATACCCTTCTTCCAAGGGGAACAAATAGGAACTACCACGTCTCTGTCCCACATATTATTTTGAGGAAAATTCCAGACATCATGTTATTGCCCCTGTAAATATTTCAATATGCAACTCATATTCAGTATGAGTTATACGTATAATGCTTGTTTTTTTTCCTTTTTTTTTTTTTTTTTAAGATTTTACTTATTTATTTGACAGAGAGAAACCTAGCCAGAGAGGGAACACAAGCAGGGGGAGAGAGAGAGGGAGAAGCAGGTCTCCTGCTGAGCAGGGAGCCCGATGTGGGACTCGATCCCGGGTCTCCAGGATCATGACCTGAGCCGAAGGCAGTCCCTTAACCAACTGAGACACCCAGGCGCCCCACCTGTTGTTTTTTTTTTTAAATTAAAGATAACCACAGCATCATTCTCACACCTTAGAAAACACAGTAATTTTTTTATACCATCAAATAACCCGTTGGTACTGCCTCTCCGATTTGTCATTTGTTTGGATCAAATAAAGCCATATGAACCGAGTAGAGCCGTGGTTTGGCCAGTATGTGCAGCTGGTGTCCTTTGGTGTTGAGGAAGTCAGGCTGCTCGCCCCAGTAGTCTACACCCCAGTGACCCGCCGTGCTGCTGTCTGCAGCGAGCTTGTGCTAAGTCCGCATTCCGGGGCTGTGGGGGTGTGGGCGCTGCAGGACCACTTCCTGGCCCTGCTGCCCGCGTCAGGAGGTACGGGATCTCTGACGGAAAAATGTAGCTGGTAGTTGTAATAAAGGATTCTTACAGCTGAATTCCCCCCCCCCTTTTGGCTATCTTACCTTGTTTTTAACCAAATATATTTTTTCATTGAGAAAATTACAAATCTGGAAGTTCATAGTGGTAAAAGCGTCTACAACACCTTCTGTGATGTGTCGGTCTAGTTAGAATCCCATAATTTCATTTTCTGGATTTGGTGTTTGGGGAGAGTTGATGTCCATTTGTTTTACTCTTTTTCTTTCTTTAGGTTTTATGTATTTATTTAGAGAGAGAGAGAGAGAGAGAGAGAGAGAGAGAGAGAGAGAGGGGGAGGACGAAACCAGCGGGGGGCAGGCAGGGGAAAGAGCGGCAGGAGAGGGAGAAGCAGAAGTCCAGCTGAGCGGGGAGCCCGGGATCAGGACCCCAGCCGAAGGCAGACGCCTCTCGATGTTTATTTCCATAATAGTTTCACATGTTGTAAACTCATAGTTTAGCACCTGATACTCACCCTGCGTTTTGGAAGACACTGACCCCTGTGAATCTGATTTATTTCACGCGTTTCTGCCTTCTTGCAGTTTATGTTGCCAGACCTGTCAGATAGCACAGAAGTGATCTTGTGCTTTTGTGGCTGATGAAAGACTTGATCCTTGCATGAGATTACCTTTGATCATCAGATTATTTCACTAACAGGGGTTTTGGGAATTTATCATAAGCAGGTTATTGAGAGTAGGGTGCACCATCATAGAAACTAGAAACCTGCATGCTTACTTATGTGACAGAAGGAGCTAGCTTTTACATCCCTCTCTCTGGTTTGCGGATTCTGTGTTTTCAGAAGAGTCTGGGAGGCGCCTGGATTAAAGCCAAGTCCAGTCCTAGCGGCTCTGTGAGGCAGCGCTGCCGCTGCAGAAATAGGGACACACCTGAGGTCCGCCTGGTTCTCATGCTGATCGTAAGAAGTGATGAGTATTGTTGACTCCATGAACAAGAGTTATTGCTTATGCTGTTTGGGAAAATCAAATGAGATCTCTTGTTTGAAGTTCAGTCTCTAACTGTTGAGCTGAACCAGTGCTTTGGCAAGCCTGCCTTGCAGCCCTGGTCCTGCTCTCCTGCAGGGGTTTTTGGTTTGTGTGCCTCACGGTTTGGAAGGGACTCCTTTTTAACTACCGTTTATTTCTCTTTAAAACTCTTGCCCTGGAACAAAATGAAATTGATGGGGCCAGTCAAAATGATAACATAAATTTAGGATTCATCAAATCACAGATTGGAGTGATTAATTAATACAATTTTATTATTTTTAAAAATTATTTATTTATTTGACAGAGAGAAACACAGGGGGAGTGAGAGAGGGAGAAGCAGGCTTCCTGCTGAGCAGGGAGCCCGATGTGGGGCTTGATCCCCGGACTCTGGGATCATGACCTGGACTGAAGGCAGACACTTAACGACTGAGCCCCCCAGGTGCTCCTTATTTTCTGTTCTTAAGAAAATGGTTTTCTGGGCGCCTGGGTGGCTCAGTGGGTTAAAGAAAATGGTTTTCTGGGTATGAGCGGGTTTGTATGTGTTAACATGTTAGAATATTCTTGGGTTAGTATAAAGGTATAAATTAAGAAATTATGGGCAGCTCCCCCCCCCCTTTTTTAAGATTTTATTTGTTTAAGGCAGAGAGAGTGAGAAGAAGACTGAGCAGTGGGAGGGGAGAAGCAGGCGCCCCACGGAGCAGGAAGCCCGACATGGCTCCATCCAGGAGTCCTCCAGGACTCTGAGATCCTGACCTGAGCCGAAGGCTGACACTTTACCAACAGAGCCCCCCAGGTGCCCCTATGGGTAGATTTTTTATAAAACTACCTAGACTGCAGGAGTGCCTGGTTGGCTCTTGATCTCAGGGTCATGAGTTCAAGCCCGGGGTTGGGCTCCATGCTGGGCATGGAGCCCACATTAAAAATAAAGAAAATAAGCTACTTAGCCTCCAGAAGGATAGACACATGTCCTGGAAAATCTGAGAATTGTAAGACTTCCTAGTAGCTTGATTTTGAGCATCCATTGTATTCTGTGCCTCAGGTCACTGATGCATTGTCTTCTGTTGTCCCACAGCATTCTGCCGTTGCCGGTCAGCTTCTCCCAGGGCAGCCACAAAGTAAACAGCTCATGACTTCTGATCAGGACGCTAAGGTCGTGGCTGAACCGCAGGGCCAGCGAGTCCAGGAAGGGAAAGACAGCGCTCATCTGGTGAGTGTGGGTCAAGGCCAGAGCTGGCTGCTGTCTCACTCTCCTTCTGACCACAGGTGCTGCGGGAGATTTAGTAAGTCAGAGTAGTGACTCTGGCGTTTCTTCACAACCTAAATGGAGGCGTTATGTTCTGGATAAGTTTATGGGTAGCTTAATAGTAGAGGACGCTGTCAGTAATTGAGAGAGAAAACACAGATCTCTAGACACTTAAAAGCTTTTGCAGTTTAAATCAGGAAAAATGCAGTGATTTATAAATACCGTCATAAACATTACAGCTTTTGTACTGGTAGGTATTCAGAGAACTAACAAGGAATGTAAAATTTTTGACTGCTTTTAAGATTTTACCATATCAAGCAAAGCAGATTTTTATTAATTTTCCCCAATGAAACTACAAGGAATTTTGCTTACAGTGGTCAGTCAGAATTTTAAAATACTTTAAGTTTCAGGGCTTGTACATCTTTCTGAATATCATTGGTTTGTCATGTAAAAATGTGTTTTTCTCAGTGGGTTTTGTTTTTGCTAAATCACTGCGGTTTGAAAATACTGCTTTACATTGTAATGATGGTGTGTTTGATGTTTTCAATTTTACAGATGAATGGTCCCATATCTCAGACCACTCCTCAGGCAAGCTCCATCCCAACTCTGAGTCAGGTAACTCACAGCGGAGGCTCACAAATACTGCCTTCCAACACATCCGTACTGTAACACAATTAGAAATGGTGTTTCCCGACAGAGGGTGGTGGTGGTGAGGGAGCCATGTGGGGGTCGTTGTAAGTGTTCAGTACTGTGTGTCCTCTGACTTCCGTATGTGCTGTATGGATGATGCCGTGCGCTCATTTAGTGTCAAATACTCATCACTGTTCTTAATGGTCCACTGGTCATCTATTGACTGTGTGTGATTAGCTCTATATTTTGGAAGCCTGTGTTCTTTTAAGTACACAAGTCATAGTAAGAAAATCGTTTTCGTGTTTTGACTGTAGTTGATGAGAGAATAAGCAAGTGGAGATACATTGGTTTCTAGCACTTCTCCCTCACATGCATGTGCATATATCACGGGCACTCGGAGCTGCTCTAAACTTAGCTTGGCAGTCTTCTAAGTGCTCTTATAAACCTAGAACAATTTAAAATAAATGAAAAACTTCTAAAGTAGTCTTACAAAATTGATAGTAAATTTCCCCCAGATTGCAAGCAGTTCATGTAGAAATTGAAGGAAGGATTGGATTGCTGATCCTTTTAATAAGGTAAAACTTTAAAAAATGATAGATTCCCTCCAGACTATTGTTATTTCATTATTGTTACTATAGATGCACTTTTTTTATATATTGTATTTTACATTGATTTTTTTAATGAGTTTTATAATATTTTAAGTAATTTAAGATCCAAATGTAAGACGTTTAGTGATCTAAAGGAAAATTACATAGAAATCATTAAAAAAAAATTCTTTTTTAGGACCAATCTTCCTCCTCCCCATGGTTGATTTACAGTCTAATGTAGACATCTTTTTAAAACTTATTGTGGGATGGGGCGCCTGGGTGGCTCAGTTGGTTGAGCGTCTGCCTTCGGTTCAGGTCATGATCCTGGAGACCCGGGATCGAGCCCCACATCGGGCTCCCTGCTCTGCAGGAGGCCTGCTTCTCCCTCTCTCACTCCTCTTGCTTGTGTTCCCTCTCTGGCTGTATTTCTCTCTGTCAAATAAATAAATAAAATCTTTAAAAAACAACAACAACAACAAAAACTTATTGTGGGGATAAAAACTAGATTTTGGATTCTTTGGGTTTTTTTTTTTTGCCTGTTTTATTAATTTTCTTAAGTATTGAGACAAGACCTATCTAGAGAATAATTGCAACACTTGATTTCCCTTCTGTGCAGAAGTGATTCCAACTCGTACTGCTTGCATGTGCTCTGTCCCTTTTAAGGGCTAATGTCATGTAATAGACCCCGTATGGCAAGCTCTTGGTTCTGCCTTGATCTTCACCACCCCTTGTGTTCCTTGGGCACATCCCATCTCTGATGCGAGGTTTTGTAAAAGGTGGATGTACTATCAGTGTTAGCAGGGTGTTGCACACTTAAGGTTTCATAGGATCGTTATGTACTAGAGCTGGAAGGTGCCCTGGGAGATATGTGTCCTTTAACAAAGCTTTATTTACAACAGACTTGAGCATCTTTACTCAAATGAAAATGAGTAAATGAAAATGAAAGAATACACACATTTTTATGTAGTCGTAACCGACACACATATATTTCACCTCATCCTTTTGGTTTGGGGGCATTTATGTTG